>PPHD01021354.1:0-13284 GCA_002909625.1 Bambusicola thoracicus | reverse complement strand
AAGGAAGGAAGGAAGGAAGGAAGGAGATACATCTGAGACATCAAATATTCTTTTTCATCAAATGAAACCTCAACGTTCTTCAGATGCAGAACTCTTGGATAGAAGCCATGGTTTCCATCAAAAGAAAGAATGTTCTGGCCAACCGGAGATGTAAAAGAGAAGCATTTTATTTTTAGTGTTTCCATAATACCCAGATTTAGGGAGGGACATGCTCAGAAAGGCTGTAAAACAGTATGTTTCTAGGGTGATCAGAGAGTGATTCCATGGGTAGAAACGTGTATTATTAGATTCAGCAAAATGTATGAAAGATCCTCAATGCCATATTCCTCGCAGTGATAGAAAGCCTGATTCTACTGCTGACGTGGCTCTGGGTTAGCTGAGTTTATGTCACTATTCACATCTCATAAAGGAGAAATAGAAATACATCTCTGCATGATGTGGATAACGTCTGCCCTGGGCTCACGGGATAACAGGGAGCAGACAGGGCATGGTGGCTGTGTGCTGTGTGGAGTGATATTTTGGGACTGTGACATGAATACGAGTGGCCGCTCCCCAAAGATCCCTTGGAACAGAGCTGGGTTATCTCAGGTGAAGGCTCTGCCAAACTCACCTCTTTATAGTGGCAGCTCCTGCCAATGGAAGTTGTCACCGGCTGCTGGCAGATGCAGGAATTAAATACAGATGTTTGCCTCTCTTGCTCTGTTTACTTACATGCCTGACTCAGCCTGAGGACCATTATGCACCATGAGTGCTCCAGATTTTGAACCTCTTTCTTTTCAAATTAAATGTTTCTGATTCAGTTATCTGCAACCACTGTGACTGAAGTAGCATGAAAACAGCCGTTGATGTGTGGTCCATGTCCATTAACTCCCACAGCAAGGCACCCCTTCTGCCAGCCTGCTCTGACAGCTGATGGGCTCCACGTGTTTGGAAGCATGGTTCCAGTTCCACTTCAGCAGCATGCTGGAGACAGGTTTTGGTGTGGAAGAGGTGTCAGTGTGATCGGGGTGGAGCTAGGATCCCATCGCATCACCTTCTGTCTGCTGCACCTGGAAGGGAAGCTCTTCCAGGGGTGATGCAGGCCACAAGGCACACTGCTGTGTAATGCCTGGGTCGTGGAGTTGGGCTGAGGGACAGTTTTCATTGTTCACCTGTAGATATTCCTTCCTCCCTTTTTTTCTTCTAGGAAAGGTGTTCACTATAAGTGTTGCTTAGTATTTGTGTTGGCTGGTCTGACCTGGAAAGAAAGTCTACCATTACCTTCCATGGTCTTATCTGAGAAAAGGACTTTCTTTTAGTCATTGGATTATAGAACCATAGAATGGCCTGGCTTGAAAAGGACCACAATGATCATCAAGTTTCAACCCCCCTGCTATGTGCAGGGTCGCCAACCACCAGACCAGGCTGCCCAGAGCCACATCCAGCCTGGCCTTGAATGCCTCCAGGGATGGGGCATCCACAGCCTTGGGCAACCATTTGGAAAGGTTTGTAAGGATTAGTCGTAACGACTTCATTATTTGTAAAGATCATAAAAGATGAAGTTGGGGGAAGGTCAATAAGCACTGTAGGAAATCAGGGCCTGACCTCAAGATCCTGCTGGTGCTCACACGGGGCTGGCAAAAAACTGAAGTCAATTCCTTACTCAGCAAAATTGGAACGACTGGCAGCAGGGCGTTGTGGCCTTGGCCATCACTAGTCTTCAGGGAAGGAAAGGTAAGGGTGAATATACTCTTAGCGCCCCTCAGCCAAAGTGAGCCACGAAAATGTCACGGTTGGAAGGCAGGAGGTTTGTCGAGGGGCCGCGGACGGGACCTCTGCAGGGCGATGCGAAACCGTCCTGCAGAGACGGGGAGAAGCTCCGCAGACCGCGATCCCCGCACACGTCCCGTTTCCTTCTCGCTGTCCCCGAATTTATCTTTCTCCTCCGCCCGGACGGTGTCACGTCGAGATGGGACGGAGGCGGTATCCCGGCCCGGGCAGGCGAAAACAAAGCGGGGCGGCGGCACGGGAGCGCCCCGAGGGTCTCCCTCCGGCCGCCCCCGGTCAGCAGGGCTCCGCGGGGTGAGGCGGCGCCGCCCTCGGCCCGGCCCGGCCCGGTGGGGGCGGTGGGCGGCTCCCGCGGCCGCGGATAAACGGGAGCCCCTCCCGCCAGCTTCGCGTCCTCGCTGGACGGCGGCGAGGAGAGCGGCGCTCCCGCGGGAGCCGGGAGGAGGCTGCGGTTCGCGGCAGAGGGGCTGCGCCCGGCGGCGAGGCGGGAGCTGCGGGGCTCGGGCACCGCCTCCCGGTAGCGGCGGCCGCTCTCGCGGGGCGGCGGGAGCCCGGTCATTGTCTGCCCGGCGGCGCGGGGCCGCGCTGCCCGCCCGGCCCCGGCCCCCCGCCCTCGCCTTTGTGTGCGCCCGGCGTGATGCGCGCTGCGGGGCGGCGGGGGGTCCGCTCCTCCCGGTGAGAGGCGGGGAGGCGTCCAGCCTCTGCCCCGGAGGTTTTTCACCCGCAGCAGCCGGAGGAGGGGGACTATGGACTGAGCGCATCGCCGTACCATGGAGTCCGGCCGCGGCTTAGGCACGCTTTGCCTTCTCCTCTGCCTGGGGCCAGGTAGGCGGCGGCCGGGCGGCGGCGGGCGGTGCGGGGTTCGGCCGCCGCCGGGTCCCGGCGGAAAGTTGCGGAGGCGACGGGAGGGTTAACGGCGCTCTCTGGGTCAGTCGTAGGCTTCGGCGTGGACCCCTCGCTGCAGATCGACGTGCTGTCCGAGCTGGGGCTGCCGGGCTCCGCGGCGGGCGTGCGCCAGGTGCCGGGGCTGCACAACGGGAGCAAAGCCTTCCTCTTCCCAGGTACGGCCCCGCGGCTCTGGTGCACCGCTCCCCTCCCGCCTCTCCTCCGCTCCATACCCCCAGCCCCGCTTTTCCCCCCTTTCTTCTGTCTCTTTATTTATTTTTCCTCCTTTAACTGGGAGACGCTTAATTAAAGTACACCAGGAACGGGGATGGCAGATGGTTTGTTTTGTGAGTCGTGGGGTGCAGCGATGAATAATGGCACCACCCACTCTTCTGCTTTACTTGGGAAGCGCTGAACATCCCCCACTTCCAGCGCAGGCAGTGCTCGCTGAAAGTTTCACGCGAATCGAGCGGAATGCCGAGCTGGAAGCGCCCCGGAGGAGAGAGGCAGATGGCTGGAAATAGGAACTGCGGCTTCACCGGGGCAAAGTGGCTCCCGTGAGCGTCAGTGCTGTACCCGTGGTGGGAAACAAAGGCTGAGTTCGGGCTTCTCGTAGTGCTCGTGGTTATTCTTTCTTTCTTCTGTTGGGAATGGAAATAATGAGGTGGTCTCGTTCCAGCATTCAAAGTACGGTTAGGAGGTTTGTTCCAAAATACTTCAGCTTCCCTGTGTTGTAACGTACGTAGGTCTGGAAAATAATTCTCAGTGGACGCTGGATTTAATGGCAGAGGTTATGTTACCTACACACGTTCATTTTCAGTGCCTGCTTTAATAGCGTACTGATACCTTAAATGAAGCTGAAGTCAAAACGTTTTCAGGAAAAATCTCCGTCTTCAGGGGTGGAAAAAGCCTAAAAATAGCCTATAGGAACAAGTTTCCTCTAGGAAAGATGATGAAATGCTTATAGGAAATGCGGCTCAAGAAGAGCAAGGAGCACAACTCAGCATCTGGTGGAGCAGGAGCAATCCCTGCATCAGCTGTAGTTTTGAAACAGAGGGACTTGGTGTTGGCTCCTGCTGTCACATCAGAGCTCAGCGCTGATCTGCAACAATTCCTGGTGCAACAGGCATGAGGCTGCTTCCCCTGTAGAGGAGTTATAATGAAAGGGAGATAAGATCTGGGAAGGGAATTTCTTTTTCATGTTTGCATTAATGAGATAACTTATCAGAAGCTAATAGTTGCCGAAGGCTTTCTTTTCTTTCTCTTTCTTCTGAGGCTCCCTGTAGCCACGTCCTTCCGTGCGCAGCCAGTGTGTGTCACTGTGGACACGAATGTGGAGGTGCGTGGCTGTGTGCCTTCGGCAGCACCCGCGTATGCTGCCGTTAGGAACGTCAGCAGTGGGCTTCCAGCCTCGGAACAGCCGTCTGTGAGAGGTGGCTGCTCAGCACGGCGGTGCATTTCTGTGGTGTGTGCCGCCCATCCTACAAGAGCCCTAATTTTTAGGGTACAGTAGGGGAGTTGAGACCCCCCTCATTCAATAGAGGGGGAACCAAAGCTCCCAATGACTTCAGCCTTGATATCATCAGAGCTTTGTAAGAGGAACTCTTCTTGTTGCATGTTATCCCAACGCTGGGACAAAATGACTGTTGGTTACTGAAGAATTTTTATAAGCTTTTCTCTCTCTTTTTTTTTTTTCTTTCTTTTTTGTAAGTATGGCTGTATGCAGCTCCCAAACAGGTTGCCGATTTAGTTGTGACAAAAGCAGGCAAGAGTTTAAGTTTTCACACAAACCCCTTCTTTCCCTGAGAGGAATCAGGAGGTACAATGGACAAAACCTTGAGATCTGAAGGCACTCAGCGTCCTTCAGTGCCCTGCAGGACTGAATAGAGATCTGTTACAGCACAGGACTGCTGATATCCTTATACAAAACAGAGTCCAAACCATCACAGAGTGGCCTGGGTTGGAAGAGACCTCAAGGATCATGGATCTCCAACCTCCTTGCCGGGCAGGGCCACCAACCTCCCCATTTACTAGACCAAATCTATCTGCCAATTCCAGCTGAAGCTTTGATGATAACACAAATGGTTTTGTGGAAAAAGAAACAAATGACTTAAAATTATCTGTCCGTGAATGAACTCATAACTTTGACTCGTGTTCCTTTTCCTTCTGGTTTCTTTCTTCGGAAGATGAACACTTTGTTGTACAACATACGTGTTGTCTTTTTTGATAGGACATGTTCCTAAGTGCTATAAAGCTTTACATATCTTAACACATGCTGAAAGCCTAAACGCTGCTCTTTCTTTTGTAAAGAGATTACAAAAGTGGCAGGCTGTGTTGTCAACAGGTAACTCAAAGATACACAGTGGGGAATTGCACATTGTGAAGTTATTTAGGTGCCTGATGCTACTTGGTCGTATGGGTTGGCAGCACCTGAATGCCGTTATAATCTGTCCCTGCATAGCAGTGGAGATTTACTTTTTTTTCCATTGGAGAGTGATTACAAAGTAATTGTATCTTCCCACAAGTGTTTTACAATTATGAATAGAAAGCAGGAGGAAGTCTTCCAACATGTTACTGTTGCTAGGAATGAACATCTGCCAGCACTTCCTAGCCAGCAGCAGATATTATGATGTCAAAATATGTTGAGAGGAAAATGATTGCTCTCCTGGTCAGAGCGCAGGAGTCAGATCTGTACCACTATCACCTTCTCTGGTGGTGACTGTTTCTGCAAGGCGCTGAGATTCCCAGTACCTTGGGTTTTGCTTTGCAAAACAGGGATGGCATTCAGGATGGAGCCCAAATCAAAGGAGTGGATAAAATGTATTTGAAGAAGGCTTTGAATTCCTTTGTGAGGATTCCTAATTGTTATTCTTTCCTTATAAATGTACCACATTAATACAATTTGAGGTGGTAAGTGGGGATGGAATTGAATGTTGCCATTTTCCCACGCGAATACAAAGTCCATATTGCTGCAAGAGCTCTCACTGCATATGTAATTGCATGAACACTTGAAGAGGTGGAGGCAACATCAGCAGAGGGTTTTGGATGTGTCAGGTGTGTCTGGCCTGAGCATAGGTGTGACCTCAAACACATGCCACATTCTAGTGACACTGGGTGCTTCAACTTGCAACAGGAAATGGTGCTCTCAGATGTGAGAATCTATGGGCTGCACAGGTAACTAGGTCTCCTTCTGGCTCTTTGTCACTTTCCCTCCTCTCTTTAGACTCTATTGTTATATTTCGTCAATGCTTTTGGTCCCACTGGAACTAGATGCTTTGCAGTTGAGAGTCAATACTACGCATTGGACTTTTGTTGTCTCATGTGCTACTGGAGGTGTCTTTCAACCACCACCACCAGGAGCAGCAGGAAGTAGCGAAGGTACACAGTAAATCAAGTGAAAATAGGCACGGAAAGTGAAAATGGGAGCAAAGTGATGCATAAGGAGAGTATGTGCACATCAAAGGTGTATGTCTTCCTCAGAGAAGTGTGGGCAGAACAGTGCAGTCAGATGGTTACAAGCACAGGAACATTTATTTAAGGAAAATGTAAAAAGGGCATGACACACATGAAAATGTGGCAGCTTGTGTATCTGAAAGCGTAGCTCAGAACTCATTCAGAAGATGTGATTTTTTCTTTACTGGTTAGGTTATAGAATTATTAATATGGTTACAAGCACTGTTTAGATATTTCTGAGGAGGAGGGACAGTTCTAGAGGCAATATACTGCAGATTATAATGTGCTTTAAGACACTGAAGAAATGATTTAATCTGTCAGAGTGATGCATGGAAGGACTCAGTGCTGCTGGTGTTTGAATTGGGTCTCGCTGGTACAAACTGCTGATGAAGGGAAAAGTGCAACACTCAAATGCACCTCCTCATGGTGTAAATGATCTTTAGATATTGCTGCGTGACTTGGATCATTAGCCCACTCTGTGAAAATGCCAGCGAGACATCATTGTTATGTATAAATATGCCTTATATCTTTCTGGAAAGATCGCTGTGTTCTGGCCTGTGATATCATCTCTGAGCATTACTAAGTGAAAGAGCTAAAAATTAGGCTTTGAAGTGAGATGTCAGTAAACTTTCTCTCATTATGGAAATAGGGTTGGGGTTAGCTATGCACTTCACACACTTTTTCCTTGCCACCTGTCATTGAAAACATGGACAGATGCTCTTTTCTGGTTCCAGCTGAGCCTACTGAGGATATTACTGTTCCCAGCTGCTTTCTGCTGCCCAGGAGCCAGAGGTTACTGTCCCCACAACTTTTCCAATGCAAGAGATCATATGAGCATCCCCTAATCTGCTGATGGCAGAGTCAGCCATCTTCAGCAGCTAGCCTGGCTGGCTGCAGTGACATGGATTAGATTCCCCTGCAAAGCCTTGTCTCCAGCTGTCCCAGAGACCTGAATCATCTCCCAGAGGAGTCTGAGCAGAGCTGGGGGAGGGAGGGCTGCTGCCGGCAGCTGGCACAGCTCACTGCAGCGAGTACCTGCCTGCAGCTCTTCTGTCTTGGAGCAATCTGGTTTCTCTCCCAGAATCCTTGAACCCTCAGAATGTGGGACCTCCAGATGAAGATTATCTGTAGATAATTAAAATTCCTGGCATGTTTTGAAGAGACAAAGAAAGCCCCTCAGCCCTTAGTCTGGGTTATAACTGAGATAGTACATTTTCATTTCAGTAAGTGCTGGAGTTTCTTTCAATATTTGGAGTAAGTGATTACTCTCTCTCAACTCAGTAGCCAGAGAGATACATCTGTGTTTTGGTGAAGCTGGAACAACAGGGTATGCTGTCCCACTGCTGCCCTCAGTCCCCTTCCACCTTTTGCATGTGCCAAAGTCACCCCTGCAGCTCTTTGCTGTTGTGCGAGCAGTAACTATTGTGATATGCCATCACCAAGGCTGTGGTCAGCTATGCTGTGGGGCTGGGCTGGGTGTCATGGAGAGAGCCCTGGAGAGCTGGGCTGCTTCTGCTGGAGCTGCAGAGTAGGAGCTGCAGTTGAAAGGCACTCCCTTTAACTGGAGGTAAGAGCTGAATGCTTACCATCCTCCTGCTTCCATCTGCACTGTTAGCAAGGAGGTGTTTTGTTTGCCTGCCCAAAAAAGTAGGAGTAGTATGTGAAAATCTCACATGCAGTGCTCATCTTAAGCTGTGCTGAGTTACTGCTTGAGAAAAATCAAGTCAAACTATCAGCTTGACCTTCCAGGTCCCATCACTTAGCCATGCTCCCTAGTGCCATGTCCACACAGAACTGTCATCTACCTATCCACTTCTTAACTATATGCATTCTTAAGTGCTGAATAACTGTAAATATGCCTACTGTCATTGCAAGGTAAATAGTGCCAAGTTGGCTTCTCTGTAAAATATTATCTGGGAGTTACTGGAAGAACAAAGCTTCAGTGGTGTGGACTTACAACTGGTGCTTATAATGTTAGTACAGCATAGGATAGGGCTGAGAAATGGGGTGTGAATGGGGACCTGCTATGCAGCAGATTCAGGTTTCTGGAGAAAAGCTGGCAATTAGTGCACTTGTGCCATGTGTTTTGATATGGACTCTGGGCACATTTTGATCTGGTAAGTTCTTAAGTATATGAGTTGTGGAAGAAGCTACAGCCAACACACAGTTGCTGATGTGAGCCCTGTGCCTTACCTGCCCAGATCCCTTGGGGTATGGTGCTAAGCAGCAGGATTCCACAGTGTTGCAAAAGCTTAATGGGATGGTAAAAGCTTCCCCTTCCTGCTACTTCAGCCTTTTCAGGGAGATGAGTGCCTGCATGTATTAATCTATGCATTTGACAAAACATTTGACTCCTGTTGGAAGTGTGTCCTATTTTACTGTATGTTCTCTATATGTTCTCATGGGCTTCTTTGTTGACCTGCTGTTCATCACAGTCAGGTTGCTTCTAATATCTGCAACCTGTTGAAGCCTGTGGGGCTCTGTTTTCTATTGGGACAGTGCTAATTGTCTAAAGCTTTGCCTTTTCTATGACTGTTCCGTTACTCAGGTTAAATAAAGTAACTGTACTTTGTTTTGATGTTCGGTATCGCTCAAAACAATTCATACTGATTAATAACAGAGGCTGCATGTTTCTACATTTACAGTCAGGCTGCTTCTAATATATCACAAGTCCAATCCCCATGCTGTGGCTGGTGTTATCCTAGGGCTCAGCTCTCTGTGCTTGAAAGCTGAAGATGAGCATGGCGTGAAGGGCCCATGACACGAAATAATGAGTTCTTGCTGCCCTTATGTAACTGCTTTTGCTGTGACGAAGTTCTGTAGTCAAGAATAAGGCCTGATGCCAGCTAGGTTGATTTTTTTTTTAATGTTTTTTCTCCCCCCCCACCCACAATTGCTGCACTATTCTTTAGAGAGGTTTCAGAGAAGACAGCAGCATTTCCCATACGTTCCTGTATGTAGATCACTCTCAACGTCTGCATCTTCTCCTCATTTTCACACAACCCTACTTCTTGCTCATAAGATCTGGGAATTAGGTTTCCTACAATCCCTCTATTGCTTGTGTTCATCTAGCCTGTGTTCTCCAGGGTGTGTGGATGCTGCCTTAGAGAAATACCTCTATGACTGGTTAACTTTGCTGCATCTTTGGGGAGGCACAGAAGTGAGCTTGCAAGTTATTTAAAACCAGTGGATCAGAGCAGTAGATAGCAGCCGTGGGAAGCTGCACTTCTATGTAGTCATTCTTCAGTTTCTGAATTTTGCCATGATTGGCCATGTGCCAGGGTGCAGATCCACAGAGCAGATGTGTTCTCTCACCTTAACTTCCAAAGCAAAGCTTAGCAGGAGAGAAGAATAAGGGGGTGAATGATTACTTCTTTTCTGTCCATCTGTTTTGTCTTATTCTCTCAACGTTTTAGCAATTTGGGGTGTAAAAACTGCTGTAGCCATTTTCAATGTATAAGAACTGTACAGGTTTTTTTGTTTTGTTTTCAGTATTTGTTACATTAAGCAATTCTTTATTTTTCTCTTCTTGGTGTGTACTTTATTTTGGTGTGTGATCCTCATGACTTCAGGGAGAGATGAAAGCATAGGAAGCTGGGTTGTGCCATCTTGGCAATACTACAGGCTTGTGGCAGAGTTGCTGGAAGACTGTGTGGGAGAAATGGATGCGGGGGTGCTGGTCAATGCTCAGCTAAACAGGAGTCTGTAGCACAAGTCTTATGGGGAGTGGCTGAGAGAACTGGAGCTGTGTAGGCTGGAGAAGAGGAGGTGCTGGAATGGGCTGCCCGGGGAGGTGGTAGAGTCACTGTCTCTGGCGGTGTTCAAGAAATGTGTAGATGCTGTACTAAGGGTCATGGTTTACTGGTAGGTGGACAGTTGGGCTAGATAATGGAGGTCTTTTCAAACCTTGGTGGTTCTGTGGCTATCATCTTGGGAGATGCCACTCCCATCTCTGCATGCTGGAAGATGCTAAAGCAATGAGCATGGTATGAGGGATGAGCGGACTGAAAGAGAATTCTGAAGACAGTGTTCAAAAGGGTTTCAGCTGATTAACATATTTGCAGCAGCAACAACGCTGCTACAATAGACTGTAATGTTTCCAAAGGAGCCATTACAATCAATATTGCTAGTGATCCATAACTGAGGACTCTTTTAGTGGAATTTAAGTGGCAATTTCCCTCTCTAAAAACACAGAGAGAGTGTAGTAAGAAAAAAAGGCCTCTACTTTTGAAGTTGCTCACTTTGTTAGGGTAACGTTTAGACTGTTTTGTCAGCATAAATGCCTGTGTAAGGATAATTAGACGATGGTAACATCTGTAGTGTTTATTCTGTGAACAGTCACAGAAAGGAGACATGTACTAGCCTCAGTTCCCTGGCTGGAAGTCTGACAGTCTCTCTCCAAACACAGTTGCATAACAGTCCAGAGAGATTCTGAAGAATCTTTTGTGTTTATAGGTCAATAATCTGTGTTTTAATGACTCCTTGAACATGCACCCCTGTGTAGGGTCATAGCTGTCCCAGAGGAACTCAGATTTCCTGTCATGCTGGCTCATATCCCTTGTAGATGCCCCCTGCTTTGTTCAACACTTGCTCAAGGTGGAATAAACCTGAGGAAATACACCTGGACTTGTTCAGTAATGCTTTTTTCAAGAATATCTACATACGCTGTTAGCGTTCCAAACATAAGGAAAGCATATGCTAGTAAGAGAGCTTGGTTTATTTCTATTTGAAAAAAAAAATAACCCTGAGATTATGTCTGGGATATTGCATTCACTCTGGGTTTCTTTAAAAAAAAAAAAAAAAAAAAAAAAAAGAATGAAAAATCAATGAATTGCGGGGAGTGAAGAGAACAACAGAAAACCTGATTATACAGTGAAAAGGGCTGGCTTACAAAGGAGGTCTTTGAAAGAACTGAATGTGTACCGCTTGTCCAAGCAATGACAAAAGTATTATATGACAAGTGTCTGGTATTAGAAAATTCTCTGGGGTTTAGAATGAAGGGATTATTTAGTATTAAAAAAAAGTAGAGCTAAAAGTAATATAATGATATTATAAATAGTGGGGATTTCAGTTAAAAGGAGACATTCACAGTGAGCTAATTTAGATTCTGGAATAGCTACTGGAAAGAGGTGGTGGAAATCCATATTCTTGATTTTTGTAGAAGATGGTATTAAATGAAAATGTCTAGGGAGCATTATCTATGTTGTAGTCATTGTGTGACTTTCAGTTGCTATGTTAAGGATAGAGTGGATTACCTCGTAAGTTTATCTAAACTCTGGAAATCTGGGGTTTTGATGGAGTTGTTCTAGCATAGGAAGAGATTTCCAAAGACTCAATACAGCATTCGACACCTAATTCTCATTAAAACCAGACTAGTGCCTTTGATTTCTCCCTCAAACTGCACTTAAGTGCACTTGAGCGTATTTAATGGTGTTTGGCTGAAACAAGCCAACAAGAGTGAGGAAGCCAGGATTTGGAAGCATTTATAATTTTCACCCAACCAAGTTTATAAACTGTGCATGCATTGTAAAATCTGTAGCTAGTTCACTGGGGCTAGCAGATGCATTCATAGAAACATGGATTACATTAACACCTGATTTAAAAGGAAATTTATTGCAGGAGAATCTGAACTCTGAGCCTCTTCAGGTTTCTGGGATCTCTGGGAGCTGTAGCTTGAATCCCTCATGTACCTTCTGTTTGCCTTCCTTGCTCATAATGTGTGTGGTATTCCTTGGCGTCCCCGGTTCAAATTTCCTCTAACCTTTTCTTTGCCTGGCATGAAAACAGGCATTAAGATAGAGGTGATTTTTTCGGAGAATGCCAGGAAGACTGGAGGCTCTGGTGCCCTTCTCTTCCCCTCAACTGGTTGCCCCTTCCAGCTGGCGTTTCCCCCTTCTTCCTCTTGAAACCCAAATTCTCCTCTGTCTGCTGCCTTCCCTTCCCATCTGTTGCTGTTTGCTTAGGCCACTGTCAGAGACCTGTGGCTAGCACCAGCACTGCTGGATGTATCTGGCATGCTTCAGATACAATTTTTTTACCACTGCTGGCCTCACTCCCTCTGCCTGGCATGCTGTGCTGGCCTTGTTGATGGGATGAAGGTTCAAGTTTTCTGGAAATCTTGAAACTGGTGACTGTTGACCATTCTTCTGTCAGTTGTCAGTCTTCCATGCAGATCCCATCATTGTGGTGGTTTGGGAAAAGGTGGATCTCATATTAATGCTTTCATAAGCTTACCATTGCCTTGTATGGAAATAGTTCAACCTTAACACTTAGAAGTTCAGTGAGCCAAAGGCAATCAACCCTAAAGTGAGTGTGAAAACAATTATACCCCAGAAAGCCAGATGTAAAGGATGAGAGCTTCCAACCATTGCAAAGAACGATAAACCATTAGATTCTTCATATGGAAGAAAGCTAATAACATCCAGGGCACCTGCAAATGCTTGGGGTTGGACTAGATGATCTGAGGAGGTCCCTTCCAACCTAAAAGATTCTGTGAAATATTGGCTGCCAGTAGTATGTCACTTAGGAGCAGCATAGGGGTCACAAGAAAGGAGTTCTTTCTAGCCAGGGACTATGGGTATGTCTTGTTGATCACAGTGAGGACTGAGTGAGGCAGAGCTGTGATGTGTTTCTGAGGATTCAGGAGCATTTACACCAAGCATGATCCTAATCTAGGTGTGCCCCAGGTGTTTTACAGCCTGTCATTGCATGGCTGAGATCACCACTGGAGTATGATACATTTGAGAAGCCTGAATTCTGTCATATCTTCTGGGAGGAGGGTAGGTCATGTAATTTGGATTGATCTACGTCCAGCACCATCATCTGCTTGTGTGGTTTATTACTGATGTTGGGTTGTACATTATTTTTAATTCATGTTACTTTGCTTACCTTTGGCAATCTGCTTTTTTTTTTCATTTGGGAAAGGCTAACAACCCTGCTTCCTCCTCCTGTCCACCCCTTGGCATCACCTGTGTTAACTTTTCAATTCCTGCCCATGCAATATGGCTAAGGACTGGAAATAAATGCAGTCTTTTAACAGTTCTCGTGTGTGTCATGCCCTTATTATTGTACCAGTAGGGCTGGAAGATGATGCATTATATTCTTGTGCTCTTCAGCCTGTGTCCCAGTGTTAACAGCATCACCCGGTGTGATATTTTCATTTGTTGTTAGGTCAGTTTG
>PPHD01021350.1:0-13285 GCA_002909625.1 Bambusicola thoracicus | reverse complement strand
AAAGGAAAAGGAAAAGAAAGGAGGAGGAAAAGGAGGAGGAAAAGGAGGAGGAAAAGAAGGAGGAAAAGGAGGAGGAAAAGGAGGAAAAGGAAAAGGAAAAAAAATATCCCTTATCTTACGTGAGGTGTTACAATTGTTGCAGTGGGCCAGAGGAGAAGTGTTATTTATTTAATTACCTTCACAATGTCAGCTACAGTTGAAAGCAGGATTCTGAATGATACAAGATGAAGCCAAGAATGTAATCTTCTCTTCACAGAAAATTCAGTAAGTCAAGTTGAAAAAAAATATATTTTGAGGAGATCTGGAAAGTTAAGATCTGCCTTCTTCTGAACTCTGAGTTTGGCCCTGAGAAGATTCCATTCATCCCTGCAAAACTGACTTTCCATCTGGTAGATATAGCAAGAAAAGAAATGGGATATAAAATCATTTTCACCAAGTTCTGTCCTGGTAAATTATTCATATATATCCAATTCGAAAAACAACCAAACAAACATTTGTCATCAACAGCAACAATAACAACAAAACAGGAAAGATACAAAACCAACCACAAAAGATAGATTATATAGAAAAAACTTGCCGATTGATAAAGACTATGTACATTCATGACTATAAAACACACAGTGTTTTGAAAATTCAAGTATGTTAATCAGCAGT
This sequence comes from Bambusicola thoracicus, assembly GCA_002909625.1. Taxonomy (NCBI): domain Eukaryota; kingdom Metazoa; phylum Chordata; class Aves; order Galliformes; family Phasianidae; genus Bambusicola; species Bambusicola thoracicus. The sequence goes on along the minus strand of PPHD01021350.1, from coordinate 12,631 downwards.
GCCTGGAACCAGCTAAAAAGCTAAAACACAAATGTCTGAAAAGCCTCCTCTTTGTCTCAGTTGAGAAATCCAGTCAGCAACGGTTTTCCCAACAGGGAACATGCTGAAAAGGATAGCATATTCTTCTATCAGAGACACGTTCCTCAGAGTTTTCTTTCCTTATGTCTCACAGAGTTTCCACAGAAAAAAGAAAAGAATGAAAGATGGAGAGCATCTGGTTCAGACTGATTTAGGTAGATCCAGAAAATTATTTTTCAGGTGTGAAAAGAGAATCAACAGAGTCATAGAATATCCTGAGCTGGGAAGGATCATCATGTTCAAATCCTAGCTCCACACAGAACCATCTAAAATTCAAGCCCTGTGTCACAGAGCATTGTCCAAACTCTCCTTGAACGTAAAACCATGAAACCCAGGTCTCTCACTCTTTTCTCATACAGGAGATGCTGCAGGTCCCTACTCATCTTTGTAGCCCTGTGCTGGATCCTCTCCAGCAGTTCCCTGTCTTTCTTGAACTGAAGAACCCAGAACTGGACACAGTACTCCAGATGTGGTCTCACAAGAGCAGAGTAGAAGGGAAGGATCATTTCCCTTGACCCACAAGGGCCCACTGCTGTCTCAATGGCCGACCTGTTGTCTATCAGAACAACTAGATCTTTCCCTGCAGAGCTCCTCTCGAGCAAATCAGCCCCTAACCTGTCCTGGTACATGTGGTTATTTCTCCCCAAGTGTAATACTTTACACTTGCCCTTGTCAAAGTTTGTCAGGTTCCTCTCCTCTCAACTGTCCAGCCTATCCAGATCTTGTTGAATGGTAGAACAGACTTCTGATGTGTCAGCCACTCCTCCCAGCTTTGTATCATCAGCAAACTTGCTGAAGGTAGTATGTATCCCTTCATCCAGGTCACTGATGATGTTGTTGAACTACACCAGACCATGTATCAAGCCCCAGGAAATACCACTAGTTACAGGCCTCCAATTAGACTCTTTGCTGTTGATCATAATCCTCCAAGCTCTGTCAGTCAGCCAATTGTCAACCCACTTCAGTGTCCACTCATCTATCCCACACCTCCTGAGCTTTCCCACAAGGATGTTATGAGAGATGTTGTCAAAAGGTTTGCTCAAGTCAAGGTAAAAAACTTACACTGTTCTACTCTCACCTACCCAGACAGTGATCACATCATTGAAGGCTACTGGATTGGTCAAGCATGATTTCCCCTTGGTGAATCCATGTTGACTACTCTTCATAACCTAGTTTTCTTCCATGCTTGGGGATGACATAAAGCATAAGTTGTTCCATCACCTTTTTAAGGATGTTGGTGAAACTGACTGAATTTAATTTCCTGGGTCTTCCCTCTTGCCCTTTTTGTTATATGAAATTTATAAGATAAGCATTTAATTGCAATTAACAATGTGAAAAACTCACTCTGATTGTATTCTGAATCCTTGAAGGTGAGTGTATCAACCACCTTGTGTCTATTGATGGTGGTAGTGGAGACATTCTGGGAGTCACAAGCCTCAGTCAGTGCAACTGAGGAGCTTTGTAGTTCATGATCTGCACTTCTTGGTCCTTTTATTCCTTCTTAGGTCACAATAAGCTACCAGGTTTTCTAATGTCTTATTCAACTTAACTTCAGACTATAAAATAAATACTTTTTCATTTCATCATGTATTTTTTTAATTTGTAAGTTTATCTGACAGCAAATCATTTCCTCCTCACCTCCTTTCTTTTTCACCTAACACACAAGGACAGCATAAGCATGAGACAAAATTATTCTATAAATTTAGTTGCATTACACAAATGCCTTGAAAGCCCATAAATTATAAAACTTGTTGTATAAATGCAGTAGATATACATACTATCATAATCACTGCCATTAAAAACTTAAAAAACTAGCATAATGGATAATAAAGTGAAATATTTTTATTTAGTCATACCTAATTGAAAACGTCTCCTAAAAAAATAGTACTTAAATTCAGGAAGCAGTGAAATTTGAAGTTGAAGCTCATGAGATCATTTAAATTGCTTCTTCTAGGAAGCATAAAGAATCAAAACTCTTCAATTATACTCTACTTTTTATGCAGGTCAAATATTTCCCAGAATTAATAAGAAGAGATAAAGCCAGAAATACATGACTTTTCATCTCCCAGGCATTTGTACAGAAGAACTCCTATAGAGCAGCCCTGTGGAGAAGGACTTAGGGATCCAGATGGATGAAAATCAACATGAGCCTGCAGTGTGCTCTTGCATCACAGAAGGCCAATGGTACTCTGGGTACATAGGAAGAGGGGTGGCCAGAAGGGAGAGAGAGGACATTGCTCCCTCTCTATTCTACCCTTGTGAGGCCCCCAGTCTGGAGTACTGTGCCCAGGACATGGAGATGTTGGAGTGGGTCTGGAGGGCCACAAAGGTGATCAGAGTGCTGGAGCACCTTTCTCACGAAGACAGGCTAAGGGAGATGGGGTTGTTTAGCTTGGAGAAGACTCTGAGGAGATCATCAGCTTCACTGTCCTTTTTAAATCCTAGGACTCTTATAAAATGCCAGCCAGAGAAATTGAACAACTTGCCCAAGGTCACAGAAGAAACTAGGAAATTATTATCTGAGTCACACTCCAATGGTTAAGATATACGCCCTCAATAGACCTCATTAATAAAAACAGGCTGTATTTTATTAATAGAAATTAATTTTGTCCAGACTGGAGATGAGTATGAGAGGCATATAATACAACTGTTACAGAACGTTCTCTATGGCATTTCTAATCCTTAACTATAATATATATTTGTAAGTCTGTGACACTATGATAAGTGAAAGGTATCACACATGCATCACTGCAAGACAAAAATGAAATAAGTATGTTAATAGACATTCAAAAACAAATGAGATTTCATGTCTATTTGGACCACGCACTAGAATTTCCAGTGTGTAATGGATTGGGTGTTTTTGTTGTTGTTGTTGTTGTTGTTTGCCATGAGAGGAGCAGTCCTAGAGTCTGTTTATTGTGTGTTATTATTAAGGAGTTTATGTTAACATAATCCATGGTATGACATGTGGAAATCACATGGCATCATTTTACATAGTTTGAAAGTTATATTTCAAAGCATCAGGATGTGTGCCAATAAACCTAACAGGATACAAAATATGTGTTCACTTGAGCTCTGGATTCTGTCAAGGTTTTTTTGTTTTTGTTTCAGTTTCAGACTTCTAGTACACACGCAAACACACACACACACACATACACACACACAAAAACCAACAAGAAATAGAGCTGGTGAGAATGCAAAATTTGTTTTGTTGCTAAAAATATTCTGTTTTAGAGGTTGCTGTTTGAAAAACATTAATGCTCTGGCTTTCAGTGTGTCCAGATAACATATTGGAGAGCTATATTCAACATATTTATACTCAGCTCATCAGTCTCTGCTTTTGACTTTTTTATGGGTCTTCCACATAGAGACTGTCTTCTTTTTAATACTCAGTTGCTAAAGGTATTAGGACCTTGACAAGATGTTTCCACCTCAGCTCTTATTGACAGCAGTCTATAAACTGTACCTATACAAACCATCAACAACAGTGAAATATGATCTCTTTCTGGAGAGATGATAAGGAGCATCTCTCTATGGTTCTTATTCTATCATCCATCGCTTTTCCTACTCAGTAAATAACCATTCTGTAGCAATTAATACACAAATTAATACAGCCATAAAGGTCAGTCTACTTTAATTTGTAGCTCCTTGATTTCCCTTATGGATTTCCTTTACTTTGCTTTATTAGCTCATGACAAACCTTACCAGATTTAAAACTGTTGTCAAACACTATACTATGCGCGTTCAGAGACAGAGTTAGCTACCAAAGCAAATGTGGATTTCCATGTAAACAACTTACTTATTCTCTATCAATAGAGACTGTCTGGAAATACTGACTTATGAAAACTGAGATTGCAGATTTATGTATTTATGAAAATTAAAAGCATCATAATTCTACAGATTTTCCTTCCTTCTCCCCATCATTACAGCAAAAATCCCAGAATGGCTAGTAACCCACTGGCCATGGATTTTGCTTGAGATATGTCTATAACTGACATGAGACATCTAAAAATACTAGAGTGAACTTTGTTCTAAACATTCTGCAAAGTCAAATTATGTTATGTTAAAGTGAAAAACCTAAACCAAACAAAAGCAAGGGATCATTTACAGTAAGCAACTGCATACATTAGAGTCCTCCTAGATTGCCACTCTACAGCCATCAGATGGAAGCTTCCAAGGAGTCTATGACTGTGATGATGTCAGTTGTTTTCCGTCACAACCACACTTTCTGAACAAAACTGCTAGGCAGCAAACTACAGTTAACTACTACTAGTCATTACTAATCACAAAGTTAATAGAACTTTTTGAAGTTACAGAAGAAAGAGAAGAAAAATATTGCTGAAAACAAATTATTCTTCCCATAATTCCTCGGCCCCATAATTCAGTTTCTTCAGTAGTATCCACACACTGTAAAACTATAAACATTGATGCTTTTAATATCTTGAATAATTCTCAAAAATTAAGACTCTCATATGACTTTTCTATCTGATTTAACAATCACAATACATTTATTCCCAAACCCCTCAAACTAAAAGAAAATTCTTATTTCCTAACACCTGTTTCAAAGACTTGTAAATTCAAATCCTTTTGCCTTTCCACAGCCACAGTCCTGGCTATGTGCCCATACATGCTATGCCTCATGTCTGTACACTGAGTTCATAACACATATAAATAGTAATAACATAGTATCAGAAAACAGATCTGCCCAACTTTTGTTTAAATGTATTATAATACAAAGCCTTAAGTACTTCTTCAGTAGCAAAAACAACAAAAAAAATATTTTAAGTTTATGTACTCTGGCACTAACTCTGTGCCCAAAACACTGTTCTCAAATATCATTATTTTGGTCCTCAAGTAATTCATGTTTTGAAGCGATGCACCAATTTTCATTTCTACCTCTGTAGAGAAGGTTGTTCAATAGCAATAGGAAGGGTGTAAGTAGACAGGACTGCTTATACTGACAAAATAAGTTCAGGCTGTTTTATGTCTTAGGCATGAATTATTCTTGTTTCTTCTAAGATGACTTTAGCACATTATAATAGCACATTGCAAACCACAGGTGAACTGTAACAAAAATGACAAGTTGTGTGTGCAGATGGATTTCCTAACCTCGAGCCTGACCATGCCTCATGCTCTAACAAGTAAGGATAGCTCAGTCATATGAGCAGATACAGTCTTGGATCCAACATGGCTTCCAAACTGACTATTTAAAAGGAATTCCAATAGAAATTTTTCTAAAAAGAGAGTTTCTCTTATAAAACTCATGTACTTTCTTCCTTTTGTTCTAGTTCTGATTATTTTTTTCAACATTTATTTTTCCTATTTTAACTAATAAGAATTAAAAAAAATAACACCATTTTTGTATAAATATTGTTACAATTTATATTTATTCAGGTAGTATAAAAATAAATTTCTTAATAATTGCCATATCAACTTCTTCCTCACAAAGGAATTCATTATTTAAGTCATTCTCTGGAAGACTTTCCTTACCATGCCCTACATCGTAGCAAAGCTTTGTTTCTTGAAAATCAGTGATTTAGTTAAATTTTATTCTTAAGCTGGCTAAATTGTGATAACAATTAAGTTGATTTCCTTCACTCTGCAAGTGCTATACAAAAAAACATCAATCAAGGTATATCTAATTATGAAACTAAGTTAAGAGGTGTTTGAACAAGATGGCTAAGATTCTCGAGGGACCAGAGAATTGAATTGGTACTTCAGACATATCAAATTAGTTAATGATTTGGGGACCTTTATTCTGCAAGAGCATATAAATTAAAAAAAGAATAATGAAATTCATTAAAGCTTGGTAACATGGAAAAAGGAGGATATTTGGGCCTACCTGCACATAATTTTTAGAATCTGCTTTATCTTAGTAGAATGACAAGCCTGGGGGGAGGAGGTACATTTTTTGCAGAATTAACATCAGAGATGACCACAGTCTGCACCATACATCTAATTAACAAACAGAACTCATCCCCTCAACTATTTCAAGCTGTTACAAAACACAGTTGCTCACGCTTGCAACTTATACTTGGATTTATTTCTTGCATATCCAACAGCTATGTGATTTTCAGGATTTTCCCAACTAGAAGCAGACACTTTTCAAAGGAGCAAGAAATGGGAGTGCTGAAAGACAACCCAGGACTTCAAGCAGAGAGAAACTGTCAGGTTACATGAGCAGCGTAGACACTTAAAGCAGCCATAAGATACTCTACACCTGAGGATGAGTTTATTTAAGCCAGATGTTTAGAAATGATACTTAGGCTAATCTTGCATTCATTGCCTCATTGTAAAACTTGTATTTTATGTTCTCTTCCCTTCCCAAATTCAGTATGTGCCAGGTCTGAGCATTATTACACACGTTTTCAGTCTACTGTCAAATAGCTTGCCTTCAAATGTACACACTAGGTAACCTCAGACATTAATAGGTAACTGTGAGTGTATCAGCTGTATCTAGCTGTCAGAGAACATGAGATGCTAATCAAAATGTTTTCTAATTGGGCTTCATTTTGGTGAATCTGCTGAAAGAAATGGAGGATAAGCAGCTAAATCCCTGTTCTGTAACTCTTCTCATAAGCTTTGACAGGCAAATGATTGCATCCCTAAATGGAGATGGTAGCAGGTGATTTAGCACCAGAGCTGCTCAGCGTGACAGGCATTGGATGTTGTGGCATGCTTTTTAAGGATGTAACCAAACATCTTGGGCCAAAAATTGTGCTTTCTTGTTTTCTTCAGCAGAACCATGAAGTGCTAAATACTGGTACGTGCTTCAGAGATAAGAACTCCAAACTGTAAACAAACAACAGCCACGTTCACTGATATTGCTTCATTTCTGAAAGCAAAGCTTTAATACTTGTCATCCTGTAAACAATATATTCATACTCTACTGGACTGATGTGAAGGCCAAACTCACCTTGCAAGTTTTTGTGGTTCCTCTGAAAAGACTAGGCAGATTTTGCAGAATTAAATGATATAGTATATATCGGCTCATATTTTGCTTCCATTCACATATCTGTCTTCTTTTCATTTTTAGAATCATAGAATCACAGAATAATCCAACTTGGAAGGGACCACCACGAATCACTGAGCCCTGTATTTGGCACCATGTAGGATCACCCAAGAGAGAGGTGTCCAAATGCTTCTTGACCTCCAGCACTCGGGGCCATGACCACTGCCGTGGGCAGCCTGCTCTGTGTCCACTGCCCTCCAGTGCTGATCCTTTCCCTAACTCCCACCTTGACCCTCCCTTGAGGTAGCTCTATGCTGTTCCCTCAAGCCCTGTGGCTGTCAACAGAAAGCAGAGCTCACTGCTGCCCTCGTGAAATTCCTCAAATATTCCTATATAACACACAGTTGCTTAAGGTTACCATCTAAGATATTAAGAAGTATTTCCAAATCATTTTACTTCTGAAAATTAAAAGCAATTATTTAAGTAGCTATTAGGAATACAACTTACCTTGTTAGTTCATAAGTAGGTACTGATAATGTAATCATTCAACTATATGTAATGTAATCATTCAACTCTATAGACACTTCTTGAAAATTACTGATTAGGGACTGAGCAAAAAAAAAAATAATAACCACAATAATTGTATCTATTCCAAAAAAAAAAAAAAGAAGAAGAAGAAGAAGAAGAAAATTCACGTCGTCAACAAAACTAAGTTGCACACACAGTTTTTGTGAACAATGAGATATTTATTGAAAGTTGCATGAATGGCGTTTGCTAATAAAGGTAGTTTTGAGTTCATGGTAGCTACAGTTTTAAACACATGTTCATGAAGATACAAGGGGGAAAAAGAATCTGCGCTGACTTTAATAAAAATGTTCTTTACATGATAATTTGACCTCAAATTGTTGGAGCCTTTGGAAACGCTCTGACAAGGAAAATTTTTCTTTAGGTTTGTTACAAGTGCATTTTCTTTCATTACAAATCTGAAAGGTGCAGAATGAGATGAGTTTCTAGTTCTAGAAAAAGACATCAATTTTCATATGCAAATACAAACAATAAAAGCTCACATTTGACTTCATTTGCTTGGATGCTTATCAAAGTTTCTTTGTTGTCTTCCCCTTTTTCAGTGCAGCCTTCTGCTTCCATGAAAAGCGGTTTTATACTGACACTTATGACAGATGTGAAGAATTTCTTGCTTTGTATGATGTTTATAAACATTACTGTATCAAAATTTGTTTTGCCAAGGGCAAGCATTACCTCTGGAAAGAATTCAGCTTTCCTGAGAAAGAAAGAAGTATTTTAGGAACTATCTACCAAATTTTCATTATCCAAAGGCACATTACACATATCTCCAAGGTTACATGCTCTCAAAGGTACATTATTGAATATGTGCAGGGTTTCCATTTTCCTGACAGGAACAATTACAAATGCCATGCAAGAATAATTTCATGCAAAGAACAGAAACTGGCAACAGAAATTCTTTTTTGTAACAGTTACAAATTCTTACACTAATTCCACAACTGCAAAAGAAAAATACTGAATAGTAAAAAGATTTATTAATCATGAAAACTATTCTTAATGACTTTATAACAGGGCACTGAGTAGGTATGAATTGATCTACAATATTACCTTCAAAGTTCTAGTGCAGTCTTTAAACTGTTTGCTCTGTCACCAGAATTCTCCATTCCATATCTATTCCAGTGTCGCAGTAAATGATCCACGAGACACCCAGGGTTCGTAATGCAGGAATGAATCCTCCTTTTATTACAGGCATACATCCTTTTATATTCTAACATATGCATTCAGTACATTTCCACTAATAATCCATTGGCTAGAAAGCAAGCAAATTCCATAACAAGTCTTCATAATCAGCAGAGAGTTTATCTTATGCTTAGGTACAAAACACCCCTGTTTATTCAGACCTTCTGTCTCCTTCCCAGAGCCTCATTATCAGCGAGTTAGCATTTGACTAGGCCGAGCTCACCTCTCCATTTCCCACATTCCAGGAAAACACTTGTTAAGACTGGCACATGTCATACCAATACTGCTAATTGAAAAGAACAAAAATGTTGGAAGGAAACGTTTGTTTTAATCCTTGACACCTGTAAAGCTGAAGAGCCAATGCCAATTCTCAATATAGGGCTGGATTGAGTAGATTCCTGCTTCTTTTTCTGACTCTGATCTGTACTTGTTAGTGAGGTGATCACATGTGCAGAATGCTCAAGTGTTGTGCTTGTCTTTTATAGGAATATTTTCTAAAAGGTCTTTAATAATATACTTTTAAATACCCCACTATGAATAAAACATGCTGTTTTCAACAGCCATTTTTATTTTGACCAGCAGATTAGCTAGCAGTACATACTAATTTTTAATTTTGCATGGGATTGCTTCAGGATATTTTGGTATTTTTCCACCCCAGCTTCCATGTCTGCACAGTAAAGAATAACCAAACAGAATGCTTCTAAAGTAAGGCTCAGAACTAGAGCAACAAAAATATGTAAGTAAGTGCCAACATAACTTATCTGAGCCTGCCTGTGTTTGCATCAGAGGCTACTGACATTTGAAAGTAGTCTGGGAAAAGGTTCACTCTGAGCTGATCAAAGTCTTATTGCTTTTGATCTTAAGGCAAGGTTAATGGAAGAGCCTCTCCCACCACTTATTTGTGTCTGTTTGCTGTCGTGTCCAGCTGGATATCATATTCTTTAAAGTTAAAATCTTCATACTCTCCCCTCCAACTAAATTTTCCCAGGAAAAAAATCTATTTCCTCAAAACAATAATGTTTTTAGAAGCAATGCCATATGATATCAACCAAGTCAACAGTAAGCCTACTTGCATTCAGGATGGAGTTTGTGATTCCTACAGGAGAGAAACACAGTTCTACAGTATCTGGAGAGACCTTGCTTTTTCCTTGAGGCTCACAGCCCATGTCAGCTCCTTAGCTAATTGTTGCTGTGGACTATTTCCAGTGTGTGCAAAGAGTTATCAAAACAGAATTACTCCTTTATGGGCAGCTGTGCTGAACAAGTGCCTTCAACTTCAGTTTAAAATTAGATTTGTCTTAAATTATCTGAGAAGGGAACTGCGTACTTCTTCCATGTTTAAAGTTAAACTATGCAAAAGAGCTTTAGGATGACCATTGCAAATGCTACTTTCTTGTAGTAAGGATATTTTGTGAAGCTAGAAATGGTCTCTTCATTAAGTCACAAGGACAACAATAGCTTTTAGTCAAGTGTTAGTGAAGAGTGGCTGTAGAAAAGAGATGACTACAGTGGGAGATGTATATCCATCTGGATTTGGGCTGTTTTCCCTGTTAGTCTCTAGATAGCTCTCTTCCAACTATTCTAATGGCTATTCTTCCTTATTTATCTGCAGGCAAGTGTAAAGGATGTTCACAGTTTCAAAATTTTTTTCAATTTTGGTTTCTTTAACTACTTTTTGTTTTGTTTTGTTTTTTAGCTTATATGTGAAGACTCCCACACATTAGGTATACTAGCTGCTGCAATACAACACAGTATTTTTTGAACACTGCATTAAGATAGTTGGGCTAGTCGGAAGAATGCAACAGTAGAACCATTATCATAGGATAATAAACTCATGTTAACTTTATTTTCTTTAGAAATCAACATTCTGTAATAAAGTGTTTAGTAGGGTAGACTGTGAGTCAGTCACTGTGAAGTTAAAGGCAGCAAGTGCCCTGAGATGCATCACTGCTTAGCCTACTTATGTCTCCTATGCTGCTATTTTGTAAACTTCAAAAATATTTTCTTCTTGTGCCATTTTACACATCAATGTGTACTAGTTTCCACGTTTCAATACAGTGACAAACATCATACATATTTAGCTGTATAAAACAAACACACTGTCAAACCAATTTAAAAACATAATGCACCCCATCCTACAGTAAAGTAAACTTAAGTAAATATACAATCATAGAGATAGATCTAGAATTATGGAAGAGGAAAAAAGCATACTAAAGGCTCTTGTCCATCCTTCTGCTCAAAGCAGGTACATTTGTCACAATTTGCTTGGAGTCATGTTGGTAACATTTTGGATATGTCTGAAGATTTCATGTTGGTGGTCAGGCATGGGAATGGGCTGCCTGGGGAGGTAGTGGAATAGCTGTGTCTGGAGGTGTTCAAGAAACATTTAAATGTGATGCTAAGGGATATGGTTTAGTGCGGAAACATTGGTGGTAGGTGGACAGTTGGGCTAGATGATCTTGGAGGTCTTTTCCAACCCTGTTGATTCTATGATTCTAAAATTCATGGCCTTTCTGAGTAACCTGCACCAGTACCAGTATTTGAGCACCTCTTGGTTCTTCTATCCTTATATGTTCAAATAACTGGAATTTTCCCTGTTCTGACTTATACCTGGTGCCTTTCATGCTACCACTGTATACCTTCAAGAAGAGTCTGACTCCACTGTGCATCTTCATTAGGCAGCTCTGGACAGCAATCAGGCCCCTTATGAGACTTCTTTTCTCCAGGCTAATCATTACCATCTCTCCCAGTATCTTTGTTTTGTGCTCCAGCCTCTGAAAATCTTGGCTTCTGCTAGACTTGTGTTTACATCCTCCGGTGTTGAAAACCCAAACCTGGGCAGAGTACTCCTGTTATGATCTTAGTGGCAAGCAGAAGGATCACTTTGGCTACACCAACACAACTCACTCTGCAGCTGGCCACATACTCTGTAAGAGTACTCTGTTTGTTCATGTTCAATTTCTTGTCTACTAGGACCCAGGTCTTCTTCTGCAGTTGCCTTCCAGCCTGTACACAGGCTGCATAGCTATTCAGTTTCAGGGGAAGGACTTCACATCTGGTTATGTGAACACCATGAGGTTTTTGGTAACTCATGTCTTAGGCCTGCTTGAGGCCCCTCTGTATACCAGCATTTGCCATACAAGGCACCAGCCACTTCCCCCAGCCTGGTACTGCCCACAGACCTGCTTAGAGTACACTTTGCCCCATCATCCAGATGAAGAAAGATGTTAAACTGAATTGTCACTACTATCAGTTTCCAGGGAACACCGCTAGTGCCAGGCTGCCAGCTGGGATTTCTACTACTGACCTTTACCTGTTAAGCCCCCAGATTTTATATTTTAGAATTTTAGGCAATTTTAGACCCACCCAACCATCTACTTATATGCAGTCCATATTTCATCATTCAGCCGTGCTGTAGAATTTCATACAACAGACTTTACTAAAGCTAAGATAAACAACATTCACTGTCCTCTACTTGCCTACACAGCCAGGCATCTCGCGGAAAGCAGTCATGTCAGATGGATATGATTTTCCCCTGGAAAATTCACTCTGATCTTTGCCAACCCTGAATTGTTTTTCATGTGCTTGAAAGTATTTTGAGAAGCTGTTGTTCTATGGTTTTCCCACAAACTGAGGTAAAGCTGTCTGGCCTGTATTTTCCCAAATCATTCTTCTTTCTCTTCTTATGAATGTTAAAAGGTAGGAAACCCAAAATCACAGATGAGCCAACATTTATTGAGGAAATAACATTGAAGGACAGGAGCAGACAGTGAAATTTGAGATAGGCTTGCAGCATTTTGTTCTCTAATTCACAGTATAAAGGAAGAGCTTTAATGAGCC
>PPHD01021349.1:1430-13287 GCA_002909625.1 Bambusicola thoracicus | reverse complement strand
CAGCTTGAAGCCATTCCCTCTAGTCCTATCACACGAGAGAAGAGGCTGACCCCCAGCTCAGGGGACACACAAGAGCTTACTGAACATCTCTCAGTGTCAGTGCTTAAAAGCTACTCCTTGCTTGAGGATGCACTTGTCTATGCGTTTTTGCTAGTATTTTCTGATGATAAAAGTTGGGGATGGTTATTAAGGCCAAAGAGTGTGCTCCTGCTCCTGCTGTGGGTGCGGGATGCCCTCCTGTGCCCGCAAGCAGTACTGCAGCCGCTGCGCAGAGCCTCGGGGAGCAGCACTGGTGCTGTCATCAGGAAGGGATGCTGAGAAGGCAGAGCCCCGTGGGTGGAGGCACAGACACTGAATGGGTTGTCTGTGTGCTAAGAAGTTAATACTGAACGCCGAGTATTGAGTACCGAGTGCCAGTTTCGTACCATTGTGTTGGAGGCTAAACTATTCCACTTTGTTTCTTGACTTTTGGTTATTAGTCAGTTGATCCTCAAAACAGTTCTCCCAGACTCCTATGGTGTGTTACTGCTGATTTCCTCCTCAACCTCCGTGCCCTAAAACTGCTTCCCAAAGCAATGCTTGGCTCCCAGTGTCTGTGCTCTTAGACCCTGCTTTGCTGGACTTCACTTAGCAATGTCATGGCTGTGTGTCTTCCCCAGAACTGGTTGCTGCTCACGAACTGGAGAAAAATCAATTAAAGGAGAACTTTGAAAAGCTGCGGCTGTCACTCCAGGTTAGCAGTTTTGTTCCTTCCCACCCTGCAGTGGTGTTGCAGAGCACACCGGGCCCTTGAATCTTACCAGCTGTATTTTGTGTTGCCTGTTGTGAGGGCACCGCTCCCCTTTGTCCCTATACATCCCTTCAGCACAGGAACCCTTGTGCCAGGGGTACCTCAGCTTCTCTAAAGGCCTCTTCTGCTCCACCTGTCCCAAGTGAGATGAGCAGCCAAGGTGCCCCCTTGGCTTTTCTCCCTGCTTTGGCTGATTCCAAATATACTGCTTCTGGAAGAGAAAAGCTGGCAAACCTACAGGGAGGAAAATGCAGCTAGGGTCCATGTTAGCTTTGGAAACCGTGTGTGAACAAGATGCCTGAGTACATAGTGCCAGCTCGGTTTGTTTGTCCAGGCAGTGATTAATTACAAGGTAGAAAAACCCCAAGTGGTGTGTGTTGTTGCATGCAGCACTTGTCACACCTCATGCAGCTTTTACAGTTCCGGGTGTATCAGCCCATTCTGCAGTGTGCACTAAAATGTGGCCTCACAGCAACTGCAGCTTTTACAGGTGTGGGCTGTATGGTAGGCACAGGAATGCCTTCCATGGGAACGGAAATAAGATTGCTTAAAATAGCACATTGTTCCCATGGAAGGCTCTGAGATGTCATTCAAAGCCCACTCTGCTAACTCATCGCTGCTTATTATCATATCAGAAACCCCCAGGTAGGCTGGAGTGTTGCCTATAAGGGTGAAGGAAGCACGATGGGCATCTCCTCCACCCCATTCAGACTGTAGGAACTGCACAACAGATCTCTCTCATGCCTGCAGTATAAATGCCAGCTGTCTCAAGGCAGGTGTGGTTGTTCTTATTCATCCCAAGGTGGCGGGGTGATTTAGCATTGAAGACATGTAATGGAGCAGTGCCAGCCACTGTCATCTAGCTGCAGGCATTGCAGGGATCTCAGGCCTCCCCGAGGCACTGAGTTATGAAAACCCCACTGTACATTCAAGTGGCCTTACATAAAAAGTTCACCTGGCAGTGATTTCTGAGTCCTGGTCAGCTCCCCTGGTGGTTGCATAGTGCAGATTGGCCTGTGTGGATGTGAGAGGGGTGATTGATGACATGGTGATGTGGTCATTTCTCCTCCCCTGCAGGACCAGATAGACACCTTCACCTTCCAGAACCAATTCCTGAAGGCCAAAGCAGACAGATTTGAGGAGGCTCTGAAGAAAAACAATGAGGAACAGCTGAAGGTAGGTGGCAACTATCATTATACAGCCATTCTGATATGTGCTTCTGTGTAAGGCACACATCAGTGTTAGCAGTGGGATCCTATCCCAGGGACTGGGGCTCATGCCCCAACCAGGACCCCAAATCTTGAACATTGTGGAAAAGTCAGTACCGATAGCCTTGTCCTGAATACACCCCAGCACAGGGCCATTGTCCATTGTCTGCCTTCTGTCCTCTACTCTTTCACCCAGCATATGTAGCTCTGTTTCCAAGACATTCCCTGAACTCTGTCTCATATGTCCTTTTTGCTGTTTGTTCGTCTTTTCCTTTTTCTTCTCTTTCACTTTATCACATTTGCTCTGTCACATTTATTCTATTCACATTCTAGGCCAACTTCTCTGATGTTCTCTGCATTCCCTCATTTTTTTCTTGGGCTTATGTGGACAGACCTGTCACATCATTAAATATTTATTGAACTGCTGTCTACTGGGGCCAAGCTGTTAATTTACAGTGTGCAAGAACGCTTGCTGCAATTATTTACCTGAAATGAAAGAACCCTGAAATGAGCCTCTCTAAAAAGTTTTCTTTAATTTGGGTCATTTCAACATGTTCACAGCACAGCCCCACGAGCAAGACAGAATGGGACAGGGAGCGGACATAGTAGGGTAGAGTGAGGGCCTCTAGGAGCTTTCAGGTGGAAAGGAGGAAAGGAAAGGAGCACCAGTGTCTGAAACTGGCTTGGCCATGGAAACAGGTAGTATCAGTGCCTTCCATGCCTGCTGCAGTGCTTAATTAACATAATGACAGGACAAGATCTGCTGTGTTGCCGTGATGTCAATGCCTTTTACTCCAAGACAGCTCACTGGTGTGAGTTACAGTCAAAGAAATCCAGAAAACCATGAATCAGCAGCATCCCATCCTTCTAACCACGAGGCTGGTCAAAAGAAAGGTACCAGTGGCTGCCCAGATAAAAGGATGTGCCAGGAGAGAGTATCAGCATTCAGATCAGCTGGGGAGGCCCACCTCCATCTGCCTTTCACAGCACCAAGAGTCCTAAACCATTGGGTAGACTGGGGAAACTTTACCTAATGGCCGAAGATACACTGACGGCTGACATAGACAAATTGCTGGTATGTTTCCTAGATTGCACAAGCTCCTTATCTGCACTTAGAAGAAGATCTGAAGAGCTTAAAACATGTTCTGGAACTGAAGAACCATCAGATTCATAAACAGGAGAAGAAGATTATGGAGCTAGAAATACAAGTGAGTTGTCATTTTTTCTTTTGGAGGAGACGTCACAGAGGTAGGAAAGTAAAGGTTTGGTTACAGCAGGTGAATTTAAAAAGGGCTGAGAAAAGAACATGTTGGGAAAGACGTAGTTAAGGGGGTTCATGAATGGCTATCTGTTGTGCTCTCCCACAGCCAAGCACGTAGCTTCTTCTACTATAACATCTCAGATTTTCACTCAGAAATAGGGATCTTTTCCCAGCCCTTCACCTACCCACAATACTTTGACTTCTCCCACACATCTCTTGGCCTGTATTGCTTTTATACATGGCTATCTGCTCAGCCTGTGCAGTAGATTATAAGGTGAGGGGCATAGGAAGAATGGAAGAAGGGGAGCTTTGTTGACCTCCAGGGTTTAATGTTGTACATCACCCTGCAAGAGCCAGGTGCCATTTAGGACTGGGAAGGGCAAAGAGGGGAAGGCTGAGCCGTTTGTGTCCTGCTGCTGCTGGTGAATGAGCAATATTCAGCTAGCAGTCCCTAGCAAAACAGACTCTAGAGGAGCTCTCTGAGGTAATGCTTTTCTGCAGCCTACACTGTTTTCTCATCCTTTGCTTGTGGGGATCCCTGATGAAGAACTCTCTGGTTCACCATCAGTTACACTTTTTATTGGAAAGGGGATTCATTTTGTGAGGAGTAACCCACAGTGACAGTGAGTGTGTAGCATGGTGACAGGATGAGGCATTACCTCAGCTGGGGAGCTGGGACAGCTGGTTCAGCACAGCATTCAGCAAGATTTGTTTCCATTTACGGGGAAATTTGAGAACTCAGAGGATTATTTTGCTGAACAGATGCTTGAATAAGTGGATGTGGAGAAAAATGTCTCCTTGCAGCTGAGATCTGTTAACTTTGCTCCTTCCAATATACTGCTCCTGAAGCAGAGCCAGCATGTAAAAACATGCACTGTAGAGTGATATTGAAAAAACAAAAGTCAACATTTAGCAGTCATTTAGCTGCTTTTGCTAATTAACCACATACAGCACACAGCTCCGCTCTTGCCCTTTAACACAGTAAAACAGCAAGGCTGCAGTGATCCAAGGGCACAACTGCTTTCTGTTTAAACATCTGCCTCTATGTGTGCCAGGAACACCTACGGGGCATCTCCAAAGGCTCTGAGAGATAGGTGCCTCATAGGAAGCAGATGGGCATTTAAAACACAGGGTCAGGTGGGTGACAGGATCCTGAAAAGGCTGTGCCCTGAACAGAGCAGGGTTGGGTAAGGCTGATGGCCTCCCAGAATTAACTTGCCCATTTGGCAACCCTAAGCACAGCAGAGGGGTTGGAACTAGATGATCTTTAAGGCCTCTTCCAACCTAATCCATTCCGTGATTCTCTGAGTGTGTGCTGTCAGGATTGTGGACCTTCCTGGAGGTCCTGAGGCCCTCTCCCTGCTCTGTATTTCAGCTGAGGTCAGCATAGACTGGAAGAGATGCAGCAGGAGTGGTGGCACAGGGCATGGTGGGGTTGGCCACATTTGGCAGGCTGGGAGACACTGCTGAAGCTGGGCAGGCAGCTGACACATGCAGAGAACATGAGGGCACGCTTGGTTCCTTGCCTGCTGGAAAAGAGGGGCATTAGGAAAAGGATGATGGAGAGTGAAGGTTGCACTCAGGAGGGAAGGAGATGCAGCTCTCCTATGCTTTGTGTTGGCACAGCTACCGCTTATTAAAACCATCGAGGTTAGGGGAGCAGTGAAGGTGCCTGAGACAGTGATTCCTCTCTCAAAGCATTTCAAAATGGGACTGGAATCTGCTCTAATGTACTGTGGTGAGCCAGAATATCCTCCGAATCAGCAGCATCCTTTACAGCTACCTGCACAGGCTGGCGATCACTGCTTAAAACTGATGCCTCCACCATAAAGCGTGAGTTATTGCTAACCTGAGTGCACAGTATTTTGATTCTTTCTAACAGATTGGGAAATTCAATAACCAAGCTCACGCAGAGATAAGGTTCCCTTGCGATATCTTGTTTTCTTCCAGAAGTGTTGAATTCAGCAACATTCAAACTGCTGGAAAAAAGCAAGAACTAAGGTGATAAAGCATGTCACATTCAAAACTTGAGAAAAGCAGAGCATCTGAGGCTGTAGTGCATGCCTCTGTCGGTACTTGGGCTGTAATACACTGCTGGTGACATCCTCCAACTCTGTCCTTGGACTGTCCTGAGTAAGAACTGCTTGTGTGTGCGGTGGGATCCATTTCGCCTAATTGTAGCTGCCACTGCCAGCAGCAGAGAGATGTGTCTCCAAAGGGCACCGTAGGGGACTGTGTTTTATTTGTGCTGGGCAAGGCTAGGACCCTCCTGCTCCTCAGTTAGAAAAAAAGGGCTGCTTCAGTTCTGCCTCCCTCGATGCTGTGTTCAGTTACCTCAAGTACCGTGTTCAGTTTTGGGCCCCTCAAGAAGGACTTGGAGGCTCCGGAGCATCTCCAGAGAAGGGCAACAAAGCTGTGAAAGGTCCGGAGCATAAGTCTGGTGTGGAGCAGGTGAGGGAACTGGGATTGGTCAGTCTGGAGAAGAGAAGGTGGGAGTTGGCCTCTTCTCTTGTCGCTTTGTTGGAACAGGCCGCCCAGGGGAGGTGGTGGAGTCACTGTCCCTGGAGGTGTTCAAGAACCATGGAGATGTGGCAGAGAGGGACATGGTCAGTGGGCACGGGCTGATGGTTGGACTGGGTGGTCTTTTAGCGTCTTAGAGGTCTTTTCCAACTTTAATGGTTCTGTGATTCTATGATTCTATGAAGTTAGCCCTGCTGATGGCCACATCTACTTCACCAGAATGAATGGGGTGAGTCACTCCTCTAAACCTCAGCTGCCATTAAGATGACCACCTCCAACCATCTTCAGATTTCAGAAGTTGCTCTGGGGCCAAATAAAGAACAAATCTTCATGGAGTAGATCAGACAAAAAAAAAAATAACCTCGTTTTGTTGCAGGCTGAGAAAAACTTAATCCTGGAAGAAAAAATCACTGTGCTGCAACAGCAGAATGAAGAACTCAGAGCCAGGATTGAGCAGAACGCCGTCATAACAAGGTTTGCCAAGATACCTGTACTCTATCTGTGCTTACACAGGGGCTGCAGATTTTAACTGCCCAAGGCTGACACTTGTTTCAGAAGGAGAAGAATTAAGTATATTTCCTCTTGAAAGTGTGTGGTCCTGCTCTGCCTGTTATATCAACAAATCATTTTTTATGTCAGGGTTTGTTTAACGTGAGGAAGGTCACGTATCTATAAGAAACTATTGCCATGATTTGGACGTGCTGCCGAGTCCTAAGTTGCCAATTGCTTCTGAGTGTCAGTGCCACAAAACGTGCTGGTCAGGGGGTAGTGAGGGTGGGAAAAGCAACTTCACAGGACAGCCCAACAGTGCTGCCGTCACCCAAGCAGGGTTACCTTTGGTTTTGTTGTTTGCTCTAACAACCTGACTGGAGCGACAAGGTTCCTTGTCAACAGAGACATCTGCTTTTGGGCTGGTGAGCCTTTTTTTTTTCTTCCTCAGCAAATGCTGGTTAGAAAAGGCTGTAGTGGGGCTTTGGGTATAATTTTTATGGCCTGTCTTGTTGGGCACTGCAAAAGAAAAAGTAATTCCATGTGTAGCAAAGCTTTCCTATGGAGTTATTTCTCCAGGGTGTGCTCCCTGCAGACTTTCTCACGCTGTTTGGACTGTGAGCTCACACCACAGCTGTTTCTCTAATGGGATCATGAATAGGATCTTTCTCCTCTACTGGGCAAGCAGCTTTCCAAAATCTACCAGCCCATATCTTTAAATCCTCTGACTCTGCAGATGCTGCTTTGTGGTTCAAAATTGACGGGGGGGTGTGGGGGGTGGAGAAAAGCAGACATACACGCACAATCACCTTAGCTCCATTGCTGTAGGAAACTTGGCCAAAGAAGCAGAAATCCTCAACTGCCAGAACCCTGGAAATACGTGATGGGTGGTTGTGTTTGTGTGTCAGGTTTTATTTCTAAAAACTCTTCAGCTGCCTGGTAATTGGGCCAGGTACATGCCCTGAAACCCCTGTTGGATTGCCCCAGGACCAGGCTCCTGCCCAAGCACAGTGGGGATGCAGAAATCAGATGATGCTCCCAGAACGTGGCCAAGCTGCACATCCATCAGATTCCACCATCTGCTTGAACTGTCCCATTTCCTTTAGCACAGCCACCTGGCTGGAAGCAAGCAGACTTACGAGGTTTAGTGCCCATAGATTGCTCCATCCCACCCTTGAAGCAGCCAGCGGGTTGTAGGGGGCTTCCCTGGTGCTGCGGCCAGGAATGGAGGGTCAGGATGATCAGGACCCAAAGCCTCACAGGGCATTTATGGACCAGAGCATCATTTGAACAAGGGAGCACAGAGAGCACAGACTTCTTTCCCCTTGCACGCTGCAGCAGCTGGGTGGGTGGAAAAGTCAGGGGTACAGTGGCACTCACCTCTTTGCTTATGCTCTGCCAGCTCACAATTGCTGTTCCTCATGGCCCAGATTTGGTGGCAGGGTTGAGAAGCAAAGGTGAGAGTTACAGCTGCCACTGGAGTCGACAACAGATTTTTGTCCTTGATTAAACAGCAAAATGCCTAAAACCCAGCATTCCTCCTTCTCCACCGCTCTGGAGAAGATGGAGCAGCTCAACAAGCACCTCTGGGTGATGGTGTGCTTCTGGGCAAAGGTAGTTGGGAAGCACAGGTGTCTAATGACCTGGGGCCCTGAGCTCCACCCCAGGGGTAGGTTTGGAACCTCTAAGGCTAAAGGGCACAATCCAGATAGGAACTGCTGCACCAGTGAACAGATTCTGTAAAGAGGCTACAGCACTGTGCTGGGCACTTGCATCCCTCATGTGCTGAATGGGAGGGAGATGATGATCCAGGAAGTTTCACTGCTCTCAGGGCTGAAACCAACCCAGCCCTGAGCAGACAGTGATGAGAAGAGGATGCCTGAAGTCTCTGGGTGTACCCTCATCCCCAAGCCGAGTACCTGGACAGCTGTGTCCCAGCTGCAGCCCTGGGGAAAAGGTGGGGTGGGGCGGAAGGAGGTAGGTGGCCTCCTGCTGCACTGCCTCTCATGCTTCCGTGCCTCCTCCAGTCCGGTGAGCCTCACGCGCTGTCTGGCTTCCCTCCCCAGGCAACTGTCAGAGGAGAACGCCAATCTCCAAGAATACATCGAGAAAGAAGTGGAGGAGAAGAAGCGGCTGAGCAGAACAAACGAGGAGCTGCTCTGGAAGCTGGAGGAGGAGACGCTGTCAGCCCCGTCCACATCATTTTATCACTGCTCTTCAGTGAACTCCTCGCCAGCCAAAGCCAGAACCGTGCGGCGGTGATCCATCATAACCCTCTGCCTTGGGCATGTTTCCAGCTGCTGAACCTCACACCCAAGGAAGTACCACCATCAGCAGGTGCCAGAGCTCGTGGCTGCAAGCATGCTCCCTGGCTGCATAGTTTCACACTAGGCGGGGCTCTCCAAGAGACCCCAGATAGGAGTTCATGGTTTTGACACGTTCGTTACGGTAGCAGAGAGGATAGTGATAAGTTAGGATAGCAGAAAGGTAGGCTAGCAAAAGGTTTAGCTTAGTACGGTAACGATTTCACTGTGATTAGAGCCAGCTGTTGGAAAACGCTATATCGCAGGTTCATTGGGATGGACTGCTGCTGCAGTACTTCAGGTTAGTCTCAAATAGAGTTCCAGTTGTGAATATTTCTGCATATGTGTCTGTGTTTATATACATGTATGTACTGTACCTTTATACATATATATAGATGCACACACATATGTATGTAGTTGGAGACGTTCTGAATTGCATTTTTTTATATTCTTGGATACTACTAAGTGCTGATCTATTTTCATGACAGTCAGCAGTTTTCTAACTCGTGCCTAAGACCCGTATCAAAACGAAACGCGTTTCTGTTGCGCCTCCCAGGAACATTTATACCAAAACCAAAAGGAAGTCCCACAGAAATAGAAGCGCCTTCCAAGTGACCACCAAGTGGTACAATCCTTAACGTGAACACCAGCGACTTTGGCATTCTGAGACAGTACTGCCTTGAGAACATCACCTTTGCATTGAGCACCAGATGAGAAACGCAAACCATCCACTGCTGTTGGCTCTTAGCGTTGATGTTGTCAGTGGGGATAGGATAGAGATGAGAAACCCAAGAGTTTTAGTCAATATGATAGAGAGTTACTGGGTAATGTGTTTCAATTTTAGACTGTTTAGTTCCTCGATTGCTTTTATTTTGCTTCCCCTTGACCTCGTTTTGAAAGTCAAAACCTCTGGGTGTAGGGTTCTGCTCAGGTTGATACGTTTCAAGTCCCATGAGCAAGGAGAAGAAAACCAGCCCCTTGTGTTCAGACCAGCATTAGGCTGAGCTGGTGGGCGCCTGCTGGAACGCCAGGCGTGATACAGAGGGCTGCATGGACGCAGAAGAGGTCAGAATGTCCCCTTCCATACCTACCCATGTCTCACACCGCTCTATTTTACCCAACATTGAGAAATGTGTGTGGGAGCCATGTCTGGATTTGCTGGAACACTCTCAGGATGCCCCCTGCAGCTCAGATACAGATTTGGTCACCGTCAGTGCATTCCCAGTATCAACTGCAACGCTATAAAAATGATAGTGATGATGGGTTTTTTCCTCCTTTGTTTGAGAAATTTACTTTTGTAGCAGCTTTGCATGTGATGCTGAGTGAGTTGAGCATCTTGTTAGGATAGACCTTAACACAGCAGCTGCCGTTGAAACACGTTGCTAGATGGTAGTGTGTCCAGCAAGTACAGCCTGGAAACAGAATAGGTACACAAACAAAGGCCCTCCTCGCCAATACAGTGTAACCATCCTCAGACCTTCTGCATGCACAGAAAGATGCAATACCTCCTGCAGTGTTGTGCTTCAGCCTGCTGTTGCAGTTCTGATGGGATGACAAAGCCAGAGTTGTTATCATGAGCTGATCTCCGCTTCCCCACGTTGAACACACCAGAGCATATTATCAGCCTGGGATGAGCTGGCGAAGTCTGGTCTTCTTCATTTCTTCATTGTTCTCCTCTATTTCTAGTGCTTTCCTACTCCCTTTTTTTGAATTAAATTCATATTCAATAATTGCTTCCAGCAGTGAATTGGGAGTGGGGCTTCAGTGCTGGGAAAACCAGGACCAGCCCTGGTTCTGCCGTCACTCAGTGTCATTGCCAGCCCCTTTGCCATTGAATTGTTGCCTCCCAACCCTGCCTGTCGCTGAATACTTCCTTGGTGCAACCTCCAAATCATTGGCAAAGCTCAGAGCCTGGTGGGGAGGTGCCCCGGTCCAGCAAACCTTCCCTAGGGGGATATCACAGGTTCCTACTGAGCCCAGAAACAGGGAGTTTCATACCCACCAGAAAGCACTCCTTTTTCTTGCTCTTCCTTCTCCTCATTTCCAAGGAGGGGTCAGGCTGTACATGCCACGGAGAGGAGGAGGAAGCACTTGCCATGAATGCCCACCATGGGCTGGCCCCAGCGCTGGCTCCCCTGCTCAGTGATGCTGGCACATCTCCATTGGGGACAGGGCAAACGCAGGTGCCTGGCCCACCCTATAGGGACTGGGGGGGGCAGAGCCAGGGGCCACTCACCCCTCATCCCTCAGGCAGCAGCTTGGAGTTACCAAACGTTTGGAGATCGAGCACTGAGGCCTTGGTGCATCCCACTGCAGGGCTCTGGGGATGGCACAGCGGCAAAGGCTGCTGCTGGTGATGGTGGTGGGGAGGAAAGCTGACGCTAACAGGTGCACATCAGGTATGTTCTGTCTCTGCACTGATCGCTTGTGTCCCATGGACACGCCGAGGAGCCCCTGTACAGTCCCCACACAGCGGGAGTCCCACGGTCCGGTTCCCTCTGTGGCTAATGAGTACAGGAAGTTTGTATTATTTCGGTTCTGATGTACAGATAAGTGTAATATATTCCTGATAATAAACACACGCGCCAGCACACAGCGTGGGCGGGCGCATAAAAACTGGGGTGTCCTGCTGTGTTTTCTGCATACACAGACATCCAGACACTGGCAGCAATGGAAGGGAAAGAGAAATCCCGTAGCGGTGCGGTAAGGACTGGGGGCTGCCTGGCAGGGAGCAGCCGAGTGGGATTATCACAGCTCCCATGCTGTGCATTAACTCCAAATCCCATAGAGAAAAACGAGGCTCACAGACCAGCACGTCCCCACAGTGACACAGTGCTGGGTGAGGGCACTTCTCAGGTGTCTGGTCTGAGGCACCTTCAGCCCCCAAGGCACCTTTGGGGTGTGGGGACACAGCTGGGGCTCTTCCCTGTGGGGGCTGAGAGCACAGCGCCCCACTGGGGACTGCAGCGCTGCCCCGCGGGCTCATCCCAACCCTGGAAACCCCCCAAGCAGGACGTGCTCAGTGCACAGCCCCTATTTCCCATAGCAAACCAAGGCGGCAGTGCTCTCCTGCGCAGCCGGGGACAGCCCGCAGGCACTGCAGACAGCTGGGGGACAGAGGGGGGCTCAAAAACGAGGGCGAACAACAGGCACGGTTTATTTGAGTACTGAGAAAAACGCTTTAATGCTGTACCACTTAACGAGGAGTGAACTGCCAAAAGCTTCATCTGGTGGTGAAGTATTTACAGTGGCAACAGGAGAAAAGGGAGCTGTGCACACGCATGGG
>PPHD01021348.1:0-13287 GCA_002909625.1 Bambusicola thoracicus | reverse complement strand
ACAGTTTGTCTGAGGGAAAATTTTAGAACGTGACAGATGTTTGTTGAGTCCGACTGTTTAAATATAGTCACTGCCATCAGCTTACAGTGCGAGATCTAGTTCTGTATCTGGTATCAGGAAACAGCCTAATGTGAGAGCTGTTTTTGGACCTTGTCAGACAAGGTTGCAGACAGATCATCTTCTTACTCAGCTTTAGCAATTACTGGGATTAAGTCTTTCAGTCGGTTTGTTTTGTTTTTTCCTTTCTGTGGATTGCTCTCCATTATGGCATAAAATACTGAGATTGACACCTTCCCAGAGCGTCAGAAGTCTTGCTTGGGTGCTTTGTGATGCTGCCTTTCTAAGCTTATTTAAGATGTGTTAAAACTCCTCAGTTCTGCAGTACTGAACTCTGATAACAATCTGTTAATCATGATAGTTTGCTGTTCAAGAGTATTTGAAATTAGCAGTGCATTTCCTGCAAATAGGAGAATGTCAAGGTCAGAATGTCTTTGTATGAGTCAGTTTTCTGGCTTGTAGCTGTATGATCTAGAGGGGTATCTGGAGTGTGAAGGAAAAAACGGGTTGTATTTGAAGACATTGGAAGTCCGCAATGACATCCAAATAAATGAAAGCCAGTGAGTGAATGACTTAAAGATACTACAGGATTGAGTCCTGGTGACAAACAGTTGCTCAGTGTGGTGTCTTGTTGGTTGTCTGGAAAGATTTTCATAAGGGAAGAACCCAATGCCTGATCCAAAAGCATTGAGGAGGGAAGCTTGGTATGTCTGCTTTTTAAATTTCACTGTTCTTACCTCTGATTACTTTTATAGTTTAATCACATGAATTTCAGAATGGCCACCTTGACATTTATCTGCTACTGACTTCTGTTGCATGGCAGGTTAAAAACCTAAGCAACTTTCTCCATGTTACTTTGCTTTGCTGGACATGCAACTGTAGAACGTTACCGCTGCTGCAGGACAATGCGTTTTGCATTTGTGCTTTCCGGAAATCCCCTCCTTTGGGAAGCTGCCTCTGGTGCTGTTTGGTGACCTCTGAGGGCTGTGGTTTGCTTGTGTGCGTGAGCTGCCGGGTCTGCTGGAGCAGCTGTAAGCCCCAGGATTTGAAGGAGAGGCAGTAACTCATGCATTCCAGAACTGTGGAGTTAAAGCTTCAGGGAACAAGCGTTGCCATAAGTAGTATATAAAAGAGCTGATATTAAAATACATATATGCACACACACATACACCTACAGCTCCTGAGGCCCAGGTATTCTAGAATAAATATCTTCTCTTAATGAATCTGAAATCTGGCCAGTTTTTTACATAACCCTGTGGGGGAGGAAGGTTCTCAGCTCCTACTGGAGCCTAAACAAGAAATTGAGTCTGACTTTATTTTGCCATAACATTCAGCTGAAGGCAGTGGGTTTAGCACTTGGAAGGCTACGTTCTGTTCCTGTTACTCCTGTTTGGGAAGCTTGAAGCAGAAGTACTCCTGGTAGGTTTGTGTACAGCAGTTGTGTTTTTATTGCCTGTGAAATAAGAATGCTGTTCCACCTACACGTTCCTTGCAGGGCTGTGTTTAGAACAGATTTCTGAAATGCTGAAAAACCATAATAAAGCACTTGCTGCAGTTACTGCAGGCAGTTGGTGCTGTGCGCCAGCAGGCTTTAGAATGGTGTTACTGCTGCACTTTGTCCCCACTGAGAGAACAGGTAAAGCAGTAGGTCTGTGCTGGACTCTGTTCCTGCAGGCGTGTCAAGCACCAAGCATGTTTCAACCGAAGTCTCACTCTTACCTAATTAAAAGTTTATGTTCAAATTGCCCAATTAAAGGTGCAGCATCAACTTTTATTAACTGACTTGTAGGATCTACAAACCTGGCAGAGGTGCCTGGCTCGTGTGTCTGCTGGAACCCTTTTTGCTCTGTTTCTTCACCCTAGCATGGTGCTGCTGCTTTGGGGGCACAGGTTAACACTGAGATTTGGTGTAATTCCTAGAGAAATTTGTTGAGCCCAATTCAAGTGAGAAGTCCTTACTACTGCCGTGCAACTGCTGTCCTAATTCACTTGTCTGGCTTGGATATAGCTGTTCCAGTCTTGGATACTTCGTGGTTTTCTCATCAAGAGAATGCAGTCAGAATTCCATCCTCAGTGTGGGAACACAGATGCTTTTCTTTGTGTGTTTGTAATAAAGTAAGTTACGTTACAGCTTGATAACCAAGAGCTGTCAGAGGGAAGCATCTTATGCTTTTGTTGTGATGCTGGGAGTCCTAAGGTACTTCTCTCCTTTTCAGTGAGCTCAATTGGTACGTTACCTATTGCAAGCAATTTGGGTCCAGCAGCATCCTTGTGAGAGTTCTTCCTGGGTTCTAGTGCCCTCCCAGAGTCCTGGGATGCTGATTGTAGTTAGTTACAAAAAGAATCTTCAGTTTTGTGTTACTGAAGTGATTAAAAACTGTTGTTACTGTGACAGTGATAGCTTGAATTGGAAGGTTGCCCATACAGTAGATGCAGCATCACACGTCATTGCAGCACAGAACTCAATTTATTAATCCCTGACTAAGGAGTTCTTCTCCAACTTGATCTTTGGCATGAAAGTCTGTCTAGTAAAATGCTTCCTCTGTTTCTCCTCCTCTGCTCATCATTTGTTGTGCTCAGGGGCAGCACACATGAGTGGGATCCTATGGCAATGCAGCTATAAATTAACTTGCCTCCAGTGCTCGGTTCTTGCATTTGAATGCATGTGCCCAGAGTCTTCAAAGGGCTGGGAGAATTGAATGCATCTTTTCATACTGAAGGCGTGGTTGTTTCCTTGCTTGTTCCCGTGGATAACACTGTAGGATTTATCTAGCAATCCTAAAATTGGAAAGAATTTTACTATAAACACGACTGACTGTGCTTTTGAGACTTAAATATTAACCGGCCTAAATAAAACTTCACTTGTGTTCTTAGGATTGCTGCTTTAGGGGGAAAAAAAAAGGTAGTAATTAAAGCTTACAACAATTCAGTTTAGATTTAGATTAACTGGACTTGAGAATATAAGACACTGAGATGGAGAGGGCCACTTGCTAAGTAACTGTTTGCTTTCGTTTCTAGGGGGAATCCGTAAAATATTTCTTGGACAACTTGGATAAACTTGGAGAACAGGTAAGCTTTTTGTTTTTCCTCTCCTCAAAGGATTCTTTGATCATTGGATTTTAAGCCGATCAAATATAATTAGTGTCTATTAAAATAACTTGAGTTAACTTTGCCTACTTCATTACCTCAGCAGTTCATCATTGGTGTGTCAACAGCGCAGGGCAATGTGAGGGCCAGGAGACTTGGGAAATAAAACTCTTCTGTGGAAATTGAGCAAGAAGCAAGTTACAAATGGCTGCCCACTCAGAAGGCTGTTAAAGTAGCACATTAAGATGAACTGTTATCCAAAAATGACTTAATGTGTATATAAATACACACAGGAAAACTGAGCTAAATCAATATATAAACCAGAGGTACCCTTCTGTAGTATCTGTTTTAAAGTGGACAAATTTGGTACAGAATAGAATGTGTTTTCTCTGGGGAAAGAGCTGAAATTTCTGTAGAATACTTTTCGATACGATGCTGGTTTCTGTTTCGGTGATGAAGTTATGTGCCAGTGCTCATTAGCCTTGTACTGCAGAAACAGCATGTGAAAATTGCTTTTGAAATGGAGTGCTAACTTCAGCTCCATGGGGCGGTCTTTTCTGCATGGTCATTTCCAGCAGATGGGTACCAAATACTGAAGGAATCCGAGCCACTTCAGATGGATGCTGTTCCATCATGCTTAATTTCATTTCACTTTTTAACAGATTGGGGAAAAAAAAAGTAGAGCCAGACTTCTTTTCTTTTTTTCTAAATAGAGCACTGGTATAATGTCTTGTGGAATACGTGTGCTGCCAGGTGTGCTTCAAGTCTGGCACTCTTTGAATTCTTATTGCCCTTCAGTTACGAGGGAATACAAAACTGCTTTAATTCCCTTCATTGAACTACTAAACCTGTTGGTAGTGGTCTCATACTCTCTAAATCCAACACTACTTGAATTTCAAGGGTTTTTTTTCCACCTATTTTTGTATGCTTGGGTACAGGCTTTTGCAGTTTCTCTTTCAAAGGTCTGAATGAGAAACCTTCTTCCATTCTTTGATTACAGCATGAGACCAAAACTCACTGCTTCAATTAAAAGAAAAAAAAGCAGAATTTGCTTATGTCTGTATAGATATGTATGCATGCAATGTATGCACGCTCAAATTGTATTTCTGCTGTTGCTGTGGGAGTGTTGAACTCCAACTGACAGCACTTCCGGCTTAAAGTTAGCCCAAATACTACTCAGATAGAAAGGATTCTTCAAGATCTGCAGTCACAGAAAATATTGAATCTTGGTGGAAAATAACGCTAGCTGTGTTACTAAGAGTGAAAGATTTGATAGGTTCTTCTGGTTTGTTCTTATCTATATGGAAGATTTATCTAATGATTGTTTCAACAAACTGTATTAATGTAAGTATTTTACTGCTTTTATCTGATAATCTGATACAATGAGGACGGCCTGCCACTGAACTGTGTATAAACAGATAGACCTCTGGTTTGTGCGCCCCTTGCCAAAAGGGAGCTCTTTTGCCTGTTGCCAGAAAGGGAGCTGCTGATAACAGCGTGCAGGGAAAAGAACTTGCTGTTCAGATTTAATCAGCTCAGCAGAGTAAGAGAGGCTGGGATCAGCTGCATTCCTTGCAACTGCTTGTTACTTCTGCTGCCAGTGCAGACTATACGTATTCAAAAAAGCTCATAGAGATGTTGGTTTCCATGGTGTGATTGGCTCTTATTCATACCTTAAATTCCAATTGTAAGTAGGCAAACAGTGATGTGATAGGCAAAATAGCTACCTGATAACGAAAAGAAGTTGTGCTGTTGAAGGAGGAAGACTGCAGTGAATTCGAGGAGGATGATAATTCAGGAAGAAAGCAGGAGGTAGAAAAAAGTTGAATTGGGTTTTAGGAATGTTTGCTGATATGTATCCTTGGGAAGAGCCAGTGCTTACAGGCAAATAGAGCTGCTCGGGAGGAAAAGGGGAAAAAAGGAAGGTAGCAAAGAAGTCAGTCCCCATGGAAGAGTGGCCAAAGTGAAGAAGAGTGGGTACAGGACAAGTACAGTGGGTGCAGCAGGGAATGGGATCAGTAGTGAGGAAAGGGCTACTTTAGAATTGTTACAGTAGCAAGCTGCTAGTATCCAAACATCTCTGTATGAGGAAGGAAAGAACAGAATTGTCCTTCAAGAAGAGCATTAAAATACTGGGAGATTACTTTGGAGTTGTTGTCTTTAGTCTCCTGTAAGCAAATGATGTCTCTGTAGCAAGCACTTGTTGTCCAGTGCACACAGTTGTGGATGGTTGCATAGGAGTAGCCATGCAGCCAGGATAAAATGTGGTAGGTCTTCTCTGTATATGTACAACTTGAAAGCACTCAAAAGTGTTTTATCTGTGGTTGTGAGTGTGCAGGGAATTTGTCAGGAATTCTAGGATGAAGCCCTTTTCTTGAAAGCTTTACTGAATAAACAGTCAGGGCCACCTTCCAGGGGAGTTTGTTTTGTCCTCGTGTTTCAGTATGGAAAAAAAATATGCAAAGAATATAGGGCCTTTCCTATTATTTGATTTTATTCATTTATGTACTTGTAAGAATATCAGTCACTCCTGAGCTTTTCTAACACTTCCTGGTTTTGCTCTGAGAATGTGTGACTGAATTACCAAATAACGTGGCTGTTTGCAAGGCGGGGTATGTGTTGAGCTCTGTTGCTAAAAAGCTAACAGTCAACGTTACTCAAAATGCCTTCATCTGTACCCAGTGCCATTTGATATTGCTCTGTGTTTTTGGTTGTCCTCCCTCTCTTAACAGCATTTGGTAGAAAATAATCCAAGATAAATGTAACGAATATCAACATTGCATTACTCTTTATATTCCCTTCTCTTGCATCAGAAGGGCCTGGAAGCACGTCTGGTGCTCAGTTGGAAGAGAACACGGTACTGTTATAGTTGTTGAACTCTCCTGCAGACTGAGGTGGTACAGGCTTGGGGTTTGTATTAGTAGTGCAGGGTGGGGATCTTGTGCTTCAGAGAACTGCTTTGTGATTGCAGCCATGATAAAAATCAGTGCCTTAATCCTGGGCCGCTCGAATGAAGAGAGCAAGGAGT
Source organism: Bambusicola thoracicus (assembly GCA_002909625.1). Taxonomy (NCBI): domain Eukaryota; kingdom Metazoa; phylum Chordata; class Aves; order Galliformes; family Phasianidae; genus Bambusicola; species Bambusicola thoracicus. Next base: position 7,115 of record PPHD01021348.1, on the reverse strand, counting down.
TCAAGCAAAACAGTCTAGCTAGTTTCACTTTTGAGCTTACAAAGTAAAGCAAATCAAATGTTTGGAGCGTTACACTTGCCTTGCAATTTTTGCTGCGGTTTAAACATTTCTAGCTTTCTTAAACTTGGAAATACCAGTATTTGAATTGCCATATATTTTCCCTCCCACTCCTAACTCCCAACGTATTAGCTGAATCAGACTTTCTGGACTATAGTATTAAACATCTTCGTTAAAGCTTCCAGTTTGGTAACTGGCAGTGTCAAAGGAAGACATAGATGACTGAGAAGAGGCTGAAGTTCCAGCTCTGAAACCTAAATCATTCTTTCTGAAGTCAGGAGAAATGCTGGAAAAACGTAAGGAAGAGTTTCAGTAAGAAGTGAACAAAAAATGTAATTCTTAGAGTGAAGAAATACCCAAAATGATGCATCTTGAATTTCATGCCATCGAAAGCTGACTAATAAGAATTCCTCTTTCCATAAGCATCTGCATCTGTTGACAATGATCATGTAAGAAGTGCAGAAACTTAACACTGCCTTATGTAATTCTGGGAAGAAAGGCAGGCTGGAGAACCACAGGGACAGCTGGCTCAGGTGTTTCCCTAGGCTACACTACTGCAAAAGCACTGCTGTCATCAACTACTTGTTTCTCCTTCTGTTCTACTAATTGCAATTGCACAGGATGTTTGGACAAAACCAAGCTGTGGGAGCTCACAGGAGGGACACAGCTAATTAATAGAAGTGCGCTTTGTTTCTTTGGACAGATTCGGCTGGATCCAAAAGATCCATGGTACATACACAGCAAGCTGCTTAGGTTTGACTTTTCTGGCATAATTAATTGATTGCCTTTAATTACTAACTGAAGCAGCTCTTTTTTTTTGCCTAGAGGCAGCTGTGCAGAATGCATGAGAACATGGGGCAAGGTGACTGCCCGTAGGTAGAGTGGAATACTACCACAAATACTGGTTTGAGAAACCCATTTTAGACCCCGTTTGCTGCATTCCTGTGTAGCTGTCAGATGTGTTTCCTAGCTTTGTGAGAAGATGATGAACGAAGCAGAAAATAATTCAGAATGAGGGAAATTGGCACGAGGAGCTGATGGTGCACCTTTCAGGGTTGTTTATGAATGCTTGTCATGTGGCAAATGGAAAGCTTCAGTTCTCTGCAGGGCAGTAAATGTTTGGATTTAACATTGGGTGTGTTTCCTGGTTTTGACTCCAGACCTTTGCAAATTGCTTCAGTGTTGGAATATAAATATACATACATGTGCATGTTTGTTCAAAGCCTCATGCTGTTCCTCTGCAAGCTTTCTCTCAATCGCAAGTCAGCTGCGATCATCATGCCTGTGACTTGTCCTAATCATCAAACTGCTTTATTTTTTTAGGATTATCTTCCCTCACAGCAAGATATTCTGCTGGCACGAAGACCCACAAAAGGGATTCATGAGTACAACTTTGAAATAAAGAATGTTCCTTTCAAAATGGTTGATGTAGGTGGCCAAAGGTCAGAACGGAAACGTTGGTTTGAATGCTTCGACAGCGTCACATCAATACTCTTCCTTGTTTCCTCAAGTGAATTTGACCAAGTGCTTATGGAGGATCGACAAACGAATCGCCTTACGGAGTCCCTGAACATTTTTGAAACAATAGTCAATAACCGGGTTTTCAGCAACGTCTCCATCATTCTCTTCTTAAATAAGACGGACTTGCTTGAGGAAAAAGTACAAAAAGTGAGCATCAAAGACTATTTTCCAGAATTTGAAGGGGATCCCCACTGCTTAACGGATGTCCAAAAATTCCTGGTGGATTGTTTTCGTACCAAACGCCGGGACCAGCAGCAGAAGCCGCTCTACCACCACTTCACCACTGCTATTAACACAGAAAACATCCGGCTAGTTTTCCGTGATGTCAAGGATACCATCCTTCATGACAACCTCAAGCAGCTTATGCTACAGTGATGTGCAAAAAGACGTTTTTATTTGAGTAACTCTTGTGTGTTGTTTTTTTAACTAGAAGTTTACAGCAGGAGTAGAGAAATCCAGATCCTGTCAGACTTCTTGATATGTGGCTAAAAGCTGCTGCTGAACACATTATTGCCAATTTCTGCAGAATTTCAGGCTTAATCTCTCCCAGTGTAGCTTCAAGTTGACTCAAGTTGTAATTTTATAGCAGACCTATGTCTAAGTTACCTGTAAAGTGATTAAATTTGACCTTTTAAGAACATGTATATTATCTTAGAAAATCATTCTATGCTCAGAATTCCAAGTCCAAACTTCAGTGAAATTGTTGCAATTGTTGAGCTTTGGCAGTAATTTTAGGGGGACAAACCTTTCACGTCTGACTTTGTAATGAAGACTGTGATACTGTAGCTGACTTACAATTTCTCAGGTCTATTGTTGGCTAGAAAACCCTTAAATCCCTCGCTGGAATCGTGCATCTGAAGCTAGGATTCCTGGGTGTAACGTTCTTCCTGTTAAGCATAAACCTTTGCATGGGTTTTGACTAAGATGTGCTTTAAAAGTCCTTGGATTGGGAACTTCAGACGTCTGGCAGGAAGTACTGGTGCAGGCACAAGTCCAGCGGCGAGGCGTAGTGAATGACACAGTACACTGTTTCACTCTATTGCATTGTAAGTACGCGATGTCTTGGAGCCGTGGCAAACACAGAGCACTATGATACGGTCCTCTTGAAATTCTGATGTGGGAAGGGGAGCAAGCTAAACTTGTTTATCTTATCTTCACAAACCAGATGTGACATGTAGGTACCTTACCTTTTCTTGAAGCGCTTTAATATATCACTGGTTTATGACCTCCTGCAGTGTGCCTCCTCGTGATCGGTAAGGATTTGGTGATGGATAGAAGTACTTGCAGACCAAAGTGCCTCCTCGTGTTCTGTCCTACAGCATTTTCAGTGGCCTTATGCAAATATGTGTTCCCATCAGAGGCCTTGTGTAGCTGACACCGTGAAGATGAATGTGTTTTCTGGAAAAAGGACATCACAGCAGAATATGCTTCAGCTGATGAGGTTCTTTCTGAGACTTTCCAGTTGGGTCTAGCAATCCTAAGTGTACTTGAGCCAAACATGTTGCATAGCGTACTGTAGAGTGCTGCTTGTGACTAATAATAATTTACCAAAAGTTCCATTGTAGTTTTTTTTTTAAGGGTAGGGGTGAGGTATTACTGTTGCCATGTGATTACAAAAGAAGAAAAAAAAATGCTTCTTGCCTAGAACTCCTCACACACCGTGCAGTGTGCTACTAAGTAAGAGTAAGCTCGCCAACATGTGTTTTTAAGAAGTAGTGCTGCTCCAAGTCTTTCCCCAGGCTGTAGTTCCACTTAGTCTGCCCAACTTGCCACTTTGCCCCATGGAACCCTCACATTCCTGTGGATCGTGATGCTGGCCAACGTGTTCTTAAAATGAATTTTTATCAGCATACCACGTATGTGGCAAGAGGTGTGATGTAATGTTCTCACTGCTTGGAGCAGCGTCTCTGCAGGTGTGATCATGTTGCTGGAACATAGGAAAATTGCCTGTCTTCTGAACTTAAACTCTACTTACTGTGATTGTAAGTTGTATTAACATCTGTACCTCATTCTCCTGTTTGTAGATGGAGAATAGTGTGTTTTTATTTAGTTAAGTGCTTTGAAAGACCTCTATTTTTTTATATCATCTTTATATCATCCAATGAATAGTCATAGATTAGTCTGTTTGCTGCGATGAGGGACTATTTTAGGAGGAAGGAACTCTGAAAAGAGCTTGGGAGAAGTCACAGTGTGTTACCAACAGAATCAGTGCAACACTGTCGAGAGGGTTAATACAATCATTAGATGGGGATATTTAGATTTTGCCTCTGTTGTAGGCATGGATACGGTTACTCTTATGTCTTCAGTTCATTCAGCAACTCAAGGATGGTGAACTGGAAACACAGAAAAGGCTGGTTGAGGGTATTTAAAGGGTTGGACAACATGCTTCTAGCGTCAGTCCAAAAGTTCTCCACTTTCCTCTTGGGAGGATGACAGGTTGGTTTGGTCGGGCTGTAAATGCTGTGTGAGCAGAGGGCAAACCTCTGCCTGTTAGCCTCCAAGTGCATAACAAAGTCCATTGTTTGCAAGCAGAAGTTTGAACAAATCCACGCCCTTGTAGGGAGGGCAATTAATCATTGGAACAAAGCGATGGGAGGAGGAGGAGACTTTTCCATTGCTGACAGTTGTTTGAACAAGTTTATTTTGAAAAGAGACTTGTCTGTGCTGATTAAAAGAATTAATTTGGAGAGGGTCCGTAGTAAGTGTTTTGTGGGATGTCAGACTGGGTGGCTACACAGAAGACTGAAGACTGGATATTGGATGATGAGGAATATTACCAGGAATTTGTCTAAAAAAAAAAAAATAATAATAATGTAAAGTGTTGATAATTTTCTGTGTCAGGGGACCTGTTAATTTACACAAAATCCTCAAAGCTGATGTCAGTCTAAGGATGTAGTCAGTTTCACCAAGGCACCGGGCACTTCTGACAGGAGCCACAGTAGGAAAATATTCAGCAAGCTTCTCCGTGAACCAACATACACACCAAACAGAACGCTGCTGTTTTAATCCTTTCAGAAGACTTTGTCTGTGAATGTTGGGGCCTCTAAGGCAGCAGGGTGCACCCCAAGTATTGGGGCACTCCTAACAAAGTAGTAGTCCCTGGGAGATAAGCACTATATGAATCTCAGGCAAAAATGAATTATTTTAATGAAATTATTGAATGAAATCACTCGCATTTCCCACTCCCACTTCTTTAAAGGGAGGGAGGCAACTAACCTTGATGTAACTGTTTACATGGTTCCTATGTTAACGTACTGGATAAACAAACTGAATCAACATTGGGCTTTTCCATCTTTAAACTTCATAGCTACCTAAAAAGGAGCACATCACGTACTGTTGTATGGCTTTTTAGATTTTCTTCTAAATATAATTTCTGTACAGCATTATTTAATTCTGGTACAAGACTGCTGTTGTGGAACAGGCTGGTTCTTATCCTGAAGCAATCAGCGTTGGGTAGGAAGGGTCAGCTTGGTAGTCTGCATTCCAAGTCAAGGAGAGATGGCAAAGCAAGGTTCACAGAACTCTCTTAGTTCTCCTTGGGGGAGTGAGCCCTGTTAAAAAGATGACTAATCAACAACCGTAAGGAGATAATACCACTGTCTTGTACAGGGTTACTGTACTTGGAAGTGAAACCAGTGTTTTAATGACTGTTCCCTGCTGCAGTATGTTCAACTGCATCAATTGATACCTGAAAACTGTGGCTGGTCATCAGGGCTTTAAAAATTGTACTTCTTTATGTGTTGTATGTGGGAGCGTAAGCCATCAGCTTATGTAAAACGTAAAGCTTTCTTTTGGGGTACCCACTCACCTAGAAAGAAAAGAATAATATAAAAAAAAAGATTAGGTGGGTTCATTCATCCTGACGGCTGTATATTGGACTCATTTGTCTAGTAAGTGGCTTTGTATTTTGCCTATCAGAATTATTCTAGCGAACTGCTCGGATGAGGTGTTTCAAGCTTTGTGACACTTGGCTAATAATAGTATTGATGGTCGGTTTCAGACAGCTTATCCAACTGCATCTGCTCACCATGTTTAGGAGCAGCTCGCTGCTTAACGACAGAACTATGCATGTTTAACGTGTCCGTTGCCATCGGAAGCCTTCCCTAGTTGTTTCTCTTCAAGGTCAGTTGCAGATGGTTCATTTTCCAACAGTAGCATTTCCTGCTTCAAAACGATGGGAAGTTTCACGCCGTACTGAGATGTTCATGAATTAACTTTACAGGTCTTGTCTATTTGATGGTACCATTAACATAGTTGTTTTTTTTTTAATTATACAGCATTGCAATACAGTGCCATTTTGCAATTTCTTTGCATTGTACTTGAAAATAAGTTGAATTGCAGACTATTTAAAACCGCTTTCCTGCGCTTTCAGTAGCAGTGAGAGCTTACCTTAAGTGAAGCCTTTATGTAAAAATATATTTTGTACCAATCTCATAGATCTTTAACAAAACCAAGATTTGTATTAGCTTTGTATAAATGTTTGTGGCTTACAATTTTATATGTTTAACTTTTTATACACTTTCCAGGGACTACTTTTTATTGTACATTTTTTTTTTTCTCCTTGCTTTAGTTAAAGATTGGCAATAATAAGTTATTTCTAAGGGAGGTCGTAGAAGACAAAACATCGCTTCCTTTTTATAGAATGGTTAAATCAATTTATAGTTTCAAACCTCTTCCATTCGCTTGTACATCGCTCTGTACATACTCTCCAAAAGTGTTGCCTTTCAGCTATTAATATTTGCCTTGTGTACAAAATTACTGACGATGAATAAACATATACAGCCTCATACTGGTATTATGATATCATTTCTCAGATCCGTACTTAATGTGTGGTGGCAGTCAGGTCATTTGTCTTTTGGCTATTAGGCCAACTGCTGTGCTTCTGCCACAGCTTGCGCTGCACATGAAATATGTGATGTTGGATGTCTCTGGGCTCAAGCAGGCTCTGTGCTTCAATGGCTCGTCCCAATGCTTGTGTTCGTGCTGCTCCCTTTTCTCCAGTAAGTGAAATTGCTGAAGTTGCATTTGGCAATCAGTTTGGTACTTGATATTTGACGTATTGATGATGCTTGTGTGTGTTGGCGTAAGTGGCAAGCTTCTGTGTCAGTTATGGATCTCAGTATTGCAGCGCTCTATTTTTTCATTATTTTTGGCTGTTTTCTGAATAAGCCAACTTCTGCCTCCTCCAGAAATGGGTCAGTGGCTCTTGGGCAATGTGCAATAATGTTTTGCAGCAAAACACTGATTTCTCATAACTTATCAGTTTTTATTAGGCCTGAGAGGCTTCAATTTCTCCTCAGAGCCCAGATGTGGCTGCCATCCTGCAGTGCTACATCTCTGAAAATGCTCAGACCATGTAGTACTGATTTATACGGCTACTTCCTAGCATGAGTATTTGTCTTAATAATGTTAACGTATAAGCTGTAAAAGTCCTTGTGTTGATGTGAATCTGCTGTGGGTTAATAGGGACCTGCATCCTCTCCCCAGCCCTCTGTACTGATAATGAAGAGCAGAATATTTTAATGGAGACACGGCCC
>PPHD01021346.1:0-13287 GCA_002909625.1 Bambusicola thoracicus | reverse complement strand
TGAGAAGATGCAAGCATTGCAACAACAGGACAAGTAGAAGTGTGTGACGTGACATAAATGATAGGCAAGAAAACCTAGTATCTAGAGTTCTGCCTGAAACCAGGCACAGTGCTGGAGAAGAATTTATGTTAAGCCAACTGGAAATCTTTTCTGCACAGAAATGAAAGCTGGTGGGCAGAGTAATTCTAAGTTATAGAGACAGCACTGGTTTCTTTTATATAAAACAAAAATGCCCCAAAAATCATTGATGGCTGTTTCTAAAATTAGCAAGTAAGACGAGATGAGAGGGTTTGGACCAATAAGTGGGTCTACATGATCTTAAAGTTTTGCTCCTCTTTCTGGCTAAGATAAAAGCAACTAGTTCTCACTATCTCAATATAACATTTTTTAAGCCCAACATTATGGGATAAAATTCCAAATAAAATTTTTAAAACTTCCTATAAAAAACTTCCTATAATTATTACACATATAATTATTCCTATAATTATTATACATTATTACTACATATAAAACTTCCTATAATTATTACAACTTCCTATAACTTATTCTAGGTTTGCCTAAGTGATATGGAGTGCGGTTGTTGCTGCCAGTCGTAGAGTACAAGTTATGCTGCATTATTTCTGTACCTCAGTGATTTAAATTAGTTTTCCAAATAATGTTAAGATGGAATTTTAGTCAGACATTTGACAATTCTAGAGGATTATATTTCCTGGTGGAAACATGCCTGTTCGTGCCATTAGCAGGCAAAAACAGAGCCCCTTCAGATTATGACAATGCTGTTTGTTTAACATTTATTCTATTTTTTATGATCAGTTTTGAAAAAAAAGTTACTTACCGGCAAGATTTGAAAATGCTTTATTTTTTGATGATGGCAAAGCGTAAGTACAAATGCCTTTGGATTGCTTTGGCTGTCCCGGAGAAGAAATAGCCTAGGAGAGAACATTTTTAAGCACACAATAAATACAACAATCTATTTCTACATAAATAGTCAGAAGTACTAAGTAATTTTGTGCTACTGCCTAACTCTTCTTCAGTTGCTTTAACAGGCAATTTGCTTTTCATTTTTATACCGGGCTTATGCAAGAGTAACAGAAGAAGAAAAAGTGAAAAACGCATGTCGTTATTTCTTCCCCTATGGATGAGGGCTGCTTCGAAAGTAATGCCTCCTATTCTGTGACGTGGGCCCACGATGTCAGACGCAGATGTTGGTGGTATGGCAGTAGAGATTGAACCTTCCCACCCATATTTCATTACATTTTGCTGCCGTGCGACAGATGGCAGCAGAGAGGCAATGTGACAGAATGACATCTGACATGGAAGTGTGGATGAAGCCAAGTGATGAAGTCACCGAATTCCTCCATGCAAAAGAAACTGTACCCACTGACATTTACTGACGCTTGCTGAACATTTGTGGAGACAAAATAGTGGATGTGAGCACACTGAGGCGGTGACTGGTGCGTTTCAGCAGTGGCAGCAGTCATGTGAAAGATAATCTGCATGAATCTCCAGAATATAACCACAGAACTGTCTATGGAGCTGAATATAGGCTTCAATATGTTGGAAATGATGGTGGGAACACTGGAATATTGCAAAGTTTACACCAAGTGGGTCCCAAAAAACTCAAATACAGAGGCAGAGAGAACACCATGTGCAAGGCTGTCAGGATCCTGAACCAATACAAGACTGAGGGTGTCAGCTTCCTGGATTGCATTGTTACCGGTGGCAAGACTTGGTGTCACCACTACAAGCCAGAGTCAAAATGGCTTGGCATGGAGTGTCAACATGTGAATTCCCCATCAGAGAAAAAGTTCAAGATGCAGTCCTCAGTGGGTAAAGTGATGTGTGCTGTCTTTTGGAATAGGAAAGAGGTGATCCTTCTGGATTTCCTGGAACCCAAACAAAACATCAACTCTTGACTGCTGCATCATGATGCTGACTAAGCTGAAGGCTCAAAATTCCAGAGTCAGGCAAGAGAAGAAGATAACCTTTCCCTTGCAACACGACAGCACCTGGCCCCATACCAGTTTGAAGATGGTGGAGCACATTGCCCATCTTGGCTGGACTGTCCTATCACACCCACCATAAAGTCCCAGTTTGGCACATTCTGATTTCCATTTGTTTAGGCATAAGAAAGATGAACTGTGTGGGCAACAACACTATCATAGCAGCTGTGAAACTGTGGATCACTTCCACTGGCACAGATTTTTACGGGTGCAGCATGCATGCTCCTGTTCATCACTGGTGAAAATGCTTAGCCAATGGTGGTGCTTTGTAGCTGAGAATTTGCTTTATCAAATTGTTTTTATTGTGTTCTTTGTATCTGTAGCTTTTTCCACAGAAATAAACAGAAGCCATTACTTCTGGAGCAACCCATGTAGGAGGCATTACTTTCGGAGCAAGCTACGTATGCATGAAGCTTTTGTGTTTTAATATACAGGAACTTGTTCCCGTTCTCCAGTATCTTGCATTAGTTTACAGAACTTCAGTGTTAGTAAATTACATTTAACCTAAGTGACTGCAATTCCACAGAAACAGATCATCACCTTCTTAAAATGACTTCTCAGTTAAGTAACATCCACATTATCAGGATGGGGAAAACACACACTGATTTTCCTCTAAAAGAGACTATTTTTCTCTCAGCATCCTCAGAAAAGAATATACTTCAGGAAGTATAACTAGCAACAACACACCCCATGGAACTGTCACTTCTGAGTTGACCCACAGAGTCCTAATTCAAATAGTTAAATCTTTACTTTAGCAAGGAAAAGTATATAGACAATTTAAGTTGTCAAAAACGTCTCCTTTCCTTAACATTTATGAGCTGAGGTAGGAGAACCTCTCTGTGCCACGGGAAACAAGTATATCCCTTTGGCATAAGGCCCAGAATGCTAATCACAAGTGGACTTGTGAGATGGCCAAGTGTTGTAGTCAGGCAGGCCTCAAGCCCTCTTACTGGCTAACCACTAAGGCAGGAACATGCTCTTTCAAGGCTGAGTTGCAAGAACTGCTTGTACTTTATGGACCTGAAAGAACTTACCCTAGCTCCTCTGAGCCAATTGAGAAATGTCAATACCACAAAAATGCACCATCGTAACCAGGATCACTCCAATACCAAGAGATGGCATGTCTTGCCACTACTGGAAAGCATGCTTCACTTTCCTTTTTCTTCCTAGTAAGACAAGATGTGTGGAAAAGGAACCTAAGACTTTACAAATCGGGATTCATCTCAGCAAGAAAGATCTTACCTGCCCCTGCCCTACAGTCACTCCAGCTGGTCCTGCAGATATTTCTAAATTACCTTTCATCTAGCTATTTCAGATAATGCAAAGTATCGTAAACTGGGGGTACAGTGCAAAGCTCAGCACAACAGACCCTGCGTTTATGCAGCTTCTTTGGCAAAAAACCAGCCTGTCTGCAGTAACAATGACCGCATATACAGATATACCCTCAACAATAGCTTCAAGAAACAAATAGAAGCATCACCTGCATATTTACATCACTGGACATGTTAACAAGAGCCACTAGAAGCCTTCCCTATTCTTCCCCAGTGTTAACTTTTTAGCTTCCTTTGTTCAAGAGCACACATAGCAGGAAAACACAAACAAGACTTTTCTGTTCTGAAAACTGTCACCTATATATCCCAAAACACACAGGTAATTCAATTCCTTTGCTGTAATTGAATGACCTCACTACAACTGAATGCTAACCAGTCTCAGCCTTCCATGGTGACTAATTTGTCTGGAATACAAACTGAACAGTCTCAAAGGCATCAATGATTGTATGAATACTCAAAAAAGCATGGGCTACTACATTATTATTGCAACGTGTCAAAATGGACCCAAGATAGCCAAGCAGTTCTGTAATGAGAGAGAGCCAGAAACTCAACAGATCAGCTGTACTCGCCTTCAGCAGTGCTCTTTTGCTTTCATTGGTCTGCTAGCTAAAACCTTTATTCATACAAATCTCAATAGCTTTAGGCCATCAACACTGACAAAAAACAAAACAAAACAAAAAACCAAAAACAAACAAACAAAAAAACCCAAAGCAATAAAAAACACTGTTTAAATGAATGTGCACATGCACTATTTCTCTAATGTGTTTTATTCTCCACAAGCTATAAATCAAAAGAATCAGTTATGCTCCCAAATCAGAAAATGCTGCTGCAAGGTTTGACTCCTGAGAAGACAAAATGGAAGCTTCTACCTAAACCCTGTCAGCAGTGAGATGAATGAAATGAAGACACCTATGTCCTTCTCATCCAACAAATAATTCATTGTTGAGCTTCAATTTAAGGAATTTCCCTAGAATTACCATAGCTACATGCAACTAAGTGAAACAAGGATGCTCAGAAAATTCTTAAATCTCAGCTATAGACAATATACAGAAATGGAACAGGTAGTTTCTTTCCTCTATAACAAAAAAATACGAAGAAAGAATCATTAACTGCTCTGATACTTGCAAAAAAGCACAAATAGCTGATTACAAATTTGTGCGCAAATGGATAATTGCAGCTTTGCCTGAAAAAAATATTTCCTCAGTGCAGGTTAAAGTAATTAATTATTTTCAAATTCTAACATTCCCTAAAATGTGATTACCTCTGTTGAGAAAAAACACCCAACAGAACAACAAGTTGTGTATTCTTCATGTTTTGTTTTCCAGATTAAGCATCAGAACCCGCTCCTACAAACATACTCAGGCTTTTGGAATTCCAGGCAAGTTATAATGGGTCTGCTAAGAGTCAGGTTACTCATTAGTGCTCACAAACCTGTACATCCTTACAGCAGAAGTTGTGTCCTTGTCCATAGTACTTACCCGTGAGATCACAAATACCAAACAACAGGAATACCTACCCATCTACTAGCCCTTGTTGCTTAATAATCCTGTGAGATTCTTCTCTGGAGATTCTGCCATGAAACCAATGCTGTGTCCTATGAATAACTGGAGGTGAGAGAGAAAAGAGACAATGGTTACAAAACAGTAAGGTGTACCAGTTACTTCCACACGATATTTATTTAAGCATTTTAAAAGTGGGTATAGTTTTGTTGTAGAATGTGAAATGTATTTAATCGATTAGAATAAAAAATGAATCAGTATGAAAAAGATGCACCAGCTGTTGCATAACCATGATAAACACAGGCAATATCTCCATGGACTTTATGAATTGCAGATATACGATCAGGTTAGTGAGACTTTGCCCTTTCACCATTTCTTGAAAATGCTGCACCTAAACAATTCTTGGAATACAATATATGAGCTAACAAGGCAGAACCAAGTCCCTTTAACTCTAGAAGAATGAAAAGCACTTCAGACTGTGCTTTCAAGGGTGCAGTTATCCACAGATATTTTTATTATTGTTTCATTGTTTTTCAAATGATATGTTTAAGTTCTAATCAGCAGAATAAAGACTCAGAATACCTATGTTCCCTCTTAAGAAATCCAGGACACTAATATGCAATTTCCTATTATTTTAATAAACGTACAATGTCAAAGAGACATTCCGGGCTCACATCACAGGTATCTGTACTTTACATTATGCAATTATTACAGAATAAACGCTATTTTGAAGACTCTTACTTTAAAGATTATCAAATCAGTTGTTGACCTTCCTTGTTTAAAATGAAGAACTGACTTCTGGATTTTTTTGTTTTTCCTGGAACATTTATGTAGTCTCAATTTTGGTAAAATCTGGGTTTCAAAAGATTAAAATGGAAGCAGATCTTGAGCATGCCTTAAAAGAAAGGTTAAGTTCCTTCTATTATGCCCTTATAGGTAGGCATACTAATGACAGAAGTTACTCATAAACATAAAACATAGTATTTCATATAAAGGCATTAACACTACGTGGTTGCATTCTATCTTTATAGGAAATAATATTTTATTTACTCATCAAAGCCTGTTACACTATGCTTACAAACAGCAGAATTTACCTGTACTCAGTGTGGAAGGGTGGAGTGGACTTTGGCTACCCAAGATGTTCATTCTTGTGCTACGTTTCTATAGAGAAAATGAATTACCATTAAATCCATGCTAAAACCTCAACAGAAGAGAATTAGTGCACATGCAATACAGATTTAATTTACAGGAAACTTGGGGCTTGGCAAGTTTAATGCAAGGATGAGAAAAAGAAATGCAACTTCGAAGGGGACTAATCTACAAGCAGCAGCTCAGTTCAGTTGGCTTAAAACACAAGCCAGGTGTTAATGGCGAAAGCTCGGTATCTTTAAAATAAAAAAAGAAAAGAAAAAATATGACAGAAAAAAAGAAAAGTCTGATATGTTTCCGCTCAGGCAAAATAGTGGGCACTCAGTAAATCAAGCAGTATTTCCCTCCCGTACATAAAGCACTAGCTAGTGCTTCAGTGATGACTCCTATTCCCTAAGAGACGAGCATGGGGGAAAACTTGTACTGCAGCTGTCTGTCCACAAGACACTATAAACAAATTACATCAGTTTTCATTGCAAGAGGTTCTGCCTCTTGTATATTCTGCAATTAAACTTACTGGGAGCAAGCCATTAGTCAGAGCCCCAGACTCTTCCATGTGGGGAAGCATTTAATTTGACATATTCCTCCTCAGAGACTGGTTTTGCAAACTGGCAGTAAAGTTCTGGTGAGTCTGCTTTCCCCCTCAACTTTCCTCTGGACACTAGGGGGACAGAGAAGCAGTGGTAGAAGGTTGTTGTGAATGTGACAGTTTTGCTAAAGATGGATATCGACTTTCAGATCTGCATGCTTGCAGTGTGATTGTTTCAGGTCGGATCTAAGCTATACTGTGACCAGCACTGCACTAGTATCATAGCACACTCTGTGTCTTGGCTCTCAACAGACACCGATGAAAAAAAAAAAAATAGAAAAGAAGAGAAAATAGCTACCCTCCAAGCATGTCCTTCTTCCATGGCAGCACTCTGTGCTTCAACAGGATTTTCAATAACTCTTCCTATTTGCCCCGAAAAATCCATTGCTACTAGTGAGTTTTCAGATACACTTCTCTGAAAAGGAATTTTCACTTGTTTCAAAAAACAGGGAAAGAAAAAACCAACTTGAGAGAGTTTCATTTCAAAATGTTTTGCTTTCAGAAGACTTTCCAAAGCTACCCTTCAACAACATTGGAAACATAGCTATTTTTCTTTTCCTTGAAAAGCATTAACAGACACAAAAATACATGGTTTTTCTTTATAGGCCATATGGAAGGGAGAAGATCCAAAGTCTCTTGTTCAGGTTGCCCACTTGCCCTATTACCATACCCCACTCATTTCCAGGGCCAGCCGGGATCCAAATATAGCGTCTTCAATTTTAGATAGCTAACAGTCAGCTTTTGGCCCAACACATTTTATGAGATTTAAGAGTGTGTTTTGCCAGACCTAAGCTGGCTTCTGCAGGGACAGCCAGATGTCTCTGTGCTGTACATCTCTAAGTGCCTGGCATATCCAAGATTTTTCAATCACGTGGATAATGTAAACCTGGGATAAGTGGAGAGCCAACTATATAAATTGTACTCACAGAAAACATGAACTTTACATTGAGTTGCTACCTAATGCCAAATTCACATTTCTTAAGTGTAAAATTTTCCACTTTTAAAATGCAAAAGTGAGTATATCTTTTTAAGCATGATACATTAAGGAAACAAAGTTCGTTACTTACTACTGGAGTGGAAAAGTGTGGAAGCATGGCTTTCCTCTGCTGGGGAATTCTGTAATTCTGATACAGCAGCATTCCATACTGCCAACAGAAAAGCAAATAAATTGTTATTCAAAGGTATGCCCTAGGAAAAAAAAAAAAACTGTAGTGATTCCACTTTCACTGGACGAAGGTGCTGTCAGTTTATTTCCATGATCAGAAACTGCCCCAGAGCAATTTGCATTGAGGAATAGTGATTGGCAGGTGGGAACAGAGCAATAAGTATGCACAATAACTTTATTTAAAAGATAGCGCTTTTGCAAGATTGAGCAAAATATACAGCTCATCTCTGCCATTCTCAGCTATTAACATATATTCCTTATAGAATACAAGCTTTCACTCAAGGTCCAGATATCAACTCCCCCTCTTTTCACCCTCCAATAATTTGAGCTTAAAAATACATATATATACATATATATTCATAAGAAGTTTAGTAAAAGATAACACAGATGAACTCAGCTTTCATAATGTTATAATGCTTTCTAAGTCACTTGATGTTTTAATAAATTTTGACAGACAGTAACACTTCCAGTCTTTTTCTCATCCTTAAAAAGTGAGTGAACTACTCGTCTCCTTACTTCACTGAGAACAATGTTAGGAATACTAGTAGCTAGGACAGTAGGAAACCACCTCCTCAGTACCTTCCCAAGAGGTATAGCTGAAGTATATCAACATTGCTTACAGAATGTTCTATAATTGAGGTTGTATGTGTCATTTTGTTAACGAGGTAAAACTGTATGAATCTGTATGTAAATAAAAAGGAGAGCCACAGCCATAGCTGCACTGTTTCTTGAAAACAAAATCTTTCTTTTCTGAGCTGAAACTGAATGCCATACTGTTTTTGCCACAGGTTGCACTGCAAAGGAAGACCCCTCTGAACATGTAAGATGCATGTCTACACATTCAGTATGAATAGCTCACTCTGTATGCTGGGGCGGTTCTTCCTTGCCATTCCAGGATCACAGCGTGTTGACCAGTGTACCTAAACTCTTCATTCTTTTGAAGATATCATAAATGATAACCTCAAGGCACAACTCACTACAATTAACTGATCCACTATTTCTGCAGTTTGCTCACAATGAAACATTATGTATGAATCAGAAATAACAACCATCAACAGTAACACCAATCTCAAAGAAGCATCTGGACATGACATGGAAAGAAAATATTGTATTAAGTTTGAGCTAAGTCAACGTAGTGAACATTAGATTACGAGGGCCAACAGTTATCAACTTTTCAGAAAACAAATATGCAAATTGTACCTAGGATTGTTTCTTCAGTCCTGGCCCATAACCGAAATGCCTATAATCAGTACACCTTTTTTTTGTAAAAAGTTCAAATAGGGATGAGATTTCTGTACTGCAGTTTGTAAAGAATTTCTTACAATTAGCAAACAAGGCAATATCTGGAGACCATTCAGAGACATGTGCTGGTTTGGAAGATGACTCAATGTAAATGGAGAACAGGCAGCAGACCAAAACGTTGTGGTTTCACACCTGCAGGCCTAGATATCTAATTTGCTTTCCCTGCTTTTACAGGGTTTTGCGTGATAAACAGTCTGTCCAAAGAAAGGAAGAGATAACCGTAGTAAACATTTGTCACATCTTAAGAACAGTCTAACAAGACAAAGTTTTGAAAGGTGTAGGGGTGGGAAATAAAAGACGTTCAAGACACACCCCCATCCCAGGAGGCATTGAAGGCCAAGCTGAATGGGGGGCCCTGGGCAGCCTGATGGTTGGCAATCCTGACCATGGCAGGAGGGTTGGAACTAGATGATCTTTAGTATCATTTCCAACCTAGGCCATTCTATGATTTAATGACTCCATGATCTCTGGTGCTCTTCCTCTGCACCAGGAAGCCACAAAACCACATGCTCATTATCACACCTGCTCCCCATCAGCACCCTAGTCACAGTGTGGAAATGCGCCTTCAGCAGGTGGTCCTGCAACACTGATGGGGAAAAAGGCATTTTGGTGGAGAGGTCTGGAGCAGGTTTTGCTGATGTGGCCTTCTGCTTAGGCAGGAAAAGCAACTGTAGTCATTTGGGTGAGAGACCAAGCAAATGGAGCCCACAGTGGCCTCAAGGAACATCCTGGCATAGCCTTGAAGCTGTGTCCCCATCCTAGTGGCTTGCTTGCAGCGCTAATGATGACAAAACTAATCTTGGGCACAGCTTGGCAGACAGCAGTCACAGACAGGACACAGTGTCCAAGAAGGACCACATCCTGGCCTCATTCCCACTGCTGTGTCTGGGGCCAGCCCTGCTCCCTGACATAAAGTGAAGGGATTTTGTGGTTGGCCCTTTCCAAGTATCTGGAATTACATGTTTATTATAGAAAGAGCCAAAGTTGACTGAGTTCAGTGTTTCCATTCCTGTTTTGGTGGACGTGTACCTAGTATGGGTACCACAGTACCAGTTTGTACATGCCTGTACTTTTTTTAATTACATTTCTTTGTTAGATTTTGAAACAGAATACTATAGAGTAGGATAAATGCATGGAAGAGAAGTGGGATTTTCATGGGCAACCCATTAGAGAGAACCTGTACATAATTTATGTATTTTATTTTTTTATAGTTGTTTATTCCCTTTAACATGATGTAGGACCTAGTCAGGTAGAAAGAAGAAAGTAATAGTTGTTTTCGAGTCAGCATCTTCAGGAATAGATGTAAAAAGAAAGAAAATAACTTCTGCTTCAAACAGTACAAAATAACCAACTTTCTCCTCAGTACTTCCTACAGTGGTTTTGTTTAAAAAGTAGTGGGAAGCCTCTTTCCACATTATCAAGAAATTTAATTATTTAGTCTCAGGTATGAATAACTCTAATATAGAGACAGAATAGCTTATTTTTGTTATTTAACTTGTTTCTGAACCTTCAAAAAAAATAACTAAGAAGTGTGTAGAAAGCACTGTTCTAGGTGAGATATTCACTTACCATAATCAAAATGTTTTCTTTATGGTACTTGCAAATAACTGTTACACAATTTTGTTGGTTCATTCACATACATTTGCCTCAAACTCTGAAATTATACTGGATTCATATGCACAGAGGATTCATCTCAGTGCAGCGCTTAAAAGTTCAGGAGGGACAGTTCTATCTGGCATGCTGCTCTTAGCCCTGTTATTTTGGGGGTAGATAACGTTCAAGAACATGTAGGTATTTTCTAATGAGCAAAAAAATGGCAACTGCAACTTGGCAGCAGGTGTAGCTCTATTTACAGAAGAAATCTGATACCTTGAGGAGTCGAAAGGCGGTCATCCAGCATGTCCTACTTTGCTCATCTTCAGCACACAACAACCTCAGTTCCTTCGTTTCATTTCTTACTCTGTTGGGCTATAAGGGATTAGAAAGAATCCAGCTCAATTCAGTAAAAAACAACAACACTGTAAATTCACTGTAAAGTAAATGCAGATATAGTAAATGTCTACAAACCAGTCAGAGAACGCTTATATCGCCCTGAATTCAAGCTCATCAGAAGCCGAACAAGTTTTGAATGAAATTACTTTCTCTGCTTGATCCAGCAAGATAAGCTTCAGAGCTCTGTAATACTCTGCAATTCTTGCAGTTCATAGGAACATGGCACTTAAGTCATTTCAGAATGACAAACAAAGAGCGTACCTGTTTTTTGTTTGTTTGGAGACCCAAAGTTTCAGTAACTGATCCTAAGCCACACAGAAGCCTTCGAGAATCAGATATAGAGACCAGATCCTTCCCTTCCACACCCTCTTTGTTGTACCACCATCATTCCCATACAGTCATCACTCACGCTGGAAGTTCTGCAGTTTAAAGCTTTTCCTGCTGTTTACGTTCAGATTTTTATGTATCTCCCTGAGCAGTACTCTCATCATCTCCACATGTGGGCCTCCATGTTGCAAGCCTCACAACTTTCCAACCTAATGCACTCAGTTGCTGGTAGTGGCAGCTCCTGAAGCTGACCATAAATGAAGTGTCCAGAATCTGCAGAGAATGACAGGCTTTGTCCTGAATGGACCAGAAATGCCTACATTGCCATGATGCTGTCCTGCAGAGAGAGCGCTTGGGCTCTTCCTGCTGAGTACCTTCCCAAATGTCTGCCTCCATCAGTTCAGTACATATCCTTAGCCAGCCTCTACTAACTCAAACTGATTCAGTCTAGCTCCAGAACAGTTGCTAGGAAGGAGATGACTTCATTTCTGTCAATAAAACCAGCTCCCATCCATATTTTCTTGACAGAAAATGAGATGGAGCTTTGAAGTACTTTTTACTGACATTTCAGTGGCAGTACATAAAAGGGACAACTCTGGATGCAATCCGATCAGGAAAAAGATAGCTTATGCTGCTATGCCTTACTCTTCTTCCTCTATGAGAATAAGTTGTGCAAGTATATGCATGTGCTAGAGAAAGAATATCTCTATAGGAAGCAATATTAATAATAATCCTAAATGCTAAGAACTCTTCTGAACTGATGTGGTTGTTCTTGCAAAAAATAAAATCCTATCCATCAACACAACAGTTTTAATATCTTTAAGGGCAACTGCTTATTTGCATTTCTATCTTCCATGACTATCTTTCGCTTTAAATAAATAAACCTCTGGCCCATAATTATGGTACAGTTAGACAAGATCACAGTTTGATCCTTGTTGCTACATAGTTTTGGTGCTCACTGTCCGAAGTAACTTTCTTGTTCCATTAGAATACTAGGAAAAAATGATTTCATCTGTAAGGTGAACCAAGGCCACCTCACAGGCACACCATGCTTCAGCAGTGAACTGATCCTGCACAGAAAATTCCCCATCCAAAGAAGCAACAGACAAAGTGTTAAAAATGTCACATAAAATGATGGCAAGATTCATAGGACGTCTGCCAAACAAAAGACTTTCAAGATCAGGTCTTCCTGACAGAAATACTTGCAGACTTTTACATACAAATCCCATTTAGCTGTCAGGGCTCTGAACTACTGTCACCATCTTGTATTCCAAATGAACTTTGTGAGATTTACCTTTATACAAAATCCATATTCTGCAGGTGCATTGTACAACTTCTTGCCTGCTATCAATGAGAAGATATTGCTGTCTTCTAGGTCAGCCAACAATTGCAAATGTCTTGGCTCCTGCAGAAGTAATGTGTTTTAGAAGATGTAAGAATAAGCTTCTGGAACACCTTGCTGCAAGCACTGCAATCTCAAAAGACCAACATCCAACAGAGGGCAGTATGTGAACACTCTGCTCCTCTCAGACAGCCTGAAGTGGACATCGCATGTTGCAATTATCAGCCTACTAGCCTAAGGCGCTTTAGAGAAGAAGTTGACAAAATACTGATTCAAATGCACTGAACTGAAAATGGCATAGCCTGTTTCAATGCTTCTGGAAACTCTGAAAATTAGATAATGCAAAATATTTTTTGAAGTACCATTTAAAATAAATTAATCAACAACATGTTTGAAGAGTAGGACTTTTCTTGCTAACCTTGTTAAGGTGACTTCACCAACCACAATTCTGTCGTCTCGCTAGGTTGGTTTCATTATATAACAAGGTTACAAAGCCACTGTCATAGACTGAGAGCCCAAGACTTGTTTTCATTTGATCATGGTTTGCTTATCCTTCTCTATGCAATAAAAAGGGAAACACTTTGTGCA
>PPHD01021344.1:0-13289 GCA_002909625.1 Bambusicola thoracicus | reverse complement strand
CGTGCTGTAGTTGGCAAACTATTTCTCCTCCTGCGAGCAGCTCTGAAGACAAATAGAGTTACCCAAATTCCCAAGAAGTAAAATACAGCTTTGTTCCGTTTTGCAGAAATACGAGCTCAGCTTACTTATGGCTGGGAGCATGGCAAGAGTTAAAGCTTTTGCCATATTATATTGTGACCTCCAACCAAATGTGCAGGAGGCCTGCCGTGGCACGGATGCGATAGCAGGACAAGTGTTAAAGTGCCAAGTATGGTAAATTAGGACTTCGAAAATCATCTCAGTTGGGAACAATTTAGGTAAGTTTTTAAACATGTATTACCAACTCTCCTTCTCCTCCACCTCCAAAACAGCCTTTTAGGATTGGTCACTTTGGAGGAAAAAAAAATAGAATAAAGGGTTGACACTTGACATATTCTATCCATCCATAAACGTAAACATGCCTGAAACTGCAGTGGGACTTTTCTTTTACTAAAGAGCATGTGGAAGCAATTACCTGAATGTAAATGTGATAAAGAATGGATGAAATACAAACCAAATGATGCCTTATTACTTAATGTAAAGAGACTGTTCTGCGAGATCAAAGTTGCGCAGCACAAAATGTAATGGGCTTCATGGGAGAGAAAGGCTTCAGAGATTTGTTTAAAACACAGCTTCATTTCGATGAAATGCTAAGTAGGCAGAATTGGAGTAGGTTTAAGGAATTTACCAGATCCTAGCCTATGGTCCTCAATAACTTCTTTTCCCTCCTTCCACCTTCTCCCACTCCATGTAGTTCCAAAATGCTGTCATGATTGCAAAGAGAAGCTTTCCTGGCTCCATCACAGCAGGGGATGAGAGCCACTCCATCCCAAGGCAAGTAAGCGGCGTCACCGCCTTCAGTACACCTGGGGATATGGGAAGGCAGAGACCCAAATGCTCCGTGCATTTCCACAGCTTCCCTTGTGCTCAGAGACCTGTAGCCCCCAGCAATTGCTTTGTGCCCAGGCACTGCCCCGGCACGTATTTATCCTTTGAATCACTAAAAAATGAGAAGGGGCAATGAGACAACTTCTCCCAGGAATAAAAGAACTGAAGCAAAGAAGATACCTGGAGGGCAATTTCCAATTGTTTACCTACTATGCATCATTTAATAAAATAAATGCCCATCGAGAGCCCTTTTTACCCTCTACCACCTTCTTCAGTGTTAGTTTTGCTTCCTGTCACCTTGTAGTTAATTATCTTTTTCAACAGCTACATATAGCTGACAGGGAGAAGGAATGTTGGGAAAGTAGCGCAATGTTTTCTGCAAAACTCCACCACAACAGAGGAATTCATCCTTTTGGCCTATTCTTCCCTTCCCTCCCGTGCCCCTCCCATTCCCCTCTCATTCTGGGAGTTGCTTTTTATTGCTTTTGCCCAGATATTGTTTCTGATCATGCAGATTAGGCCATCATCTCTGTCAGAAGGCTGTAGAGTATCTAGCACAATGATTGATAACACTGGGTCCCACCAGAACGTAAGTCAATGAGCAATAAAGTTATGCATCCAAGTCACGCTTTGGGAAAGTGACCTAACTTTGGACTGGAAGCATTAATTAAAAAGAAAAGAAAAAAAAAAGTATTAAGCTAGGAACATTGGGTTTTGATTTACTGAAAGGATTAAAAAATAATGCAAGTGAAAAGAGCACGCACAGGATTAATGCTGCCTATCTCCCAAAGCACGAGGTCCTTAAAAGAAATCGTAGATGTTAATCTCCTAAAGTGACTGTTTTCTTCTGCTTTTCAATTACATGCAATAATAATGATCATTTTGTGAATGAAACTCATGCTTATGCCTCCAATAAAACCCAAGGTACTGTACCTCACTCATGCTAATTTAACAAGCTTGTAAAGAAAACAGCCGTCGTGATTGAATCAGACATTCTACCCTCTCATCAGTGACAAATTATTAAATGCTGCTACTGAAACCCCCTTGTAATGCATTATTTTTGCAGTGGACACAGTGCTTAAAGTAGCTTAGGGAGCAAACATGAAGTGTTGTCTCCACCTCAAAGGATGTAGAATTTAAGGTGGTTTTGATCCTGCCAACAATAATTCTTTCATTTTAGATGGATTGTACATGGGAATAAATGCTAAAATGATACCAATCATGTGCACAGTCATAATTTGATGTGAGCATAACACGTTGCAAGATGAGACAAAAAGGAGAAAATAAATAAAGATAGAAATTTAGTATAGCTCTCCTGGGTGAGTTACACGCTCATTCTGATGCTGTGGCAGCTTTCTGGTTTCTTCTCTCTGTCTTGCTTGAAGCCAAAAGCCAAAGGAGCAGCGAGGGCTGGGAACAATGGGACGGGGGAATGGGGTCAGGGCTCATCCACAGTACAAACAGAGCAGTTCAGGGTAACAGCTAGGTGGCAAAAATAGCTACCCGCTGAGAGCCAACAGGGATCCACCTTTCAAATATGGCCTTAAATTTGTAAGTGCTTAATTATCCCATCTCAGCATTGCTCATACCCCACCAAAAATTTATCTTGGACCCAGACAAATGAGGGATTTGAGGCTGCTCTCACTCTAGCAGCTGAATCATCCACTGCAGCAGTAACAGGTTTGGGTCATCTCCCACTGGAAACGAAAAGTTGGTCAGTAGCTCCTCATTAGCTTATTATCTTCATTACATGGGGGTAATAGTCAAGTCAGAATCACTTGCTAGTATGTGGGTCATGTGCACAGGAGCTCATTTTGTACCCTCCAGAGCATCAGTACTCCATCATCTCACTGACTGCTCATTTTAAAAAAGAGAATCTGTTACTGCAAGCTAACCTTGAGAGACATAGCTGGTCCAAAGCGTGCCACCTGACCACTCTTGTTCCAGCACAGTCCAGTCTCCTTCTCACAATGCAGCTACATAGGAGTGGATATATATATTTTTAATTTTTGCATTTTCTCTGAGCTTTATTTTTTTTTTTTCTGACGTAATATCTGCGCTGTGCGGTTTTTGTTAATCACCCAAGACCTCTCCAGAAGTGAGCTGGCAGTGATTTCAGTGAGAGGGTAAGATACCAGGTGCTGGGACAGCCTTCCGCATAGGATGTTGGCTGCGTGCTTGGTGAATTTGTTCTGAAGCATATTCTAAAGCATGACAGACCCCTTGCTAAACACGCCCATACAAACAGGGCCACTTTTGTTATGAAATTGCCCTTAAA
Source organism: Bambusicola thoracicus (assembly GCA_002909625.1). Taxonomy (NCBI): domain Eukaryota; kingdom Metazoa; phylum Chordata; class Aves; order Galliformes; family Phasianidae; genus Bambusicola; species Bambusicola thoracicus. Next base: position 10,105 of record PPHD01021344.1, on the reverse strand, counting down.
TTTGCAATGATAGGAACGTGTTGAATTAATTCACATCTTTGAATTTGTAACGTCAGAGCCTGCTCCATGCACACAACATTCAGCAACAGCTTGAATTCACACAGCTATAACTGCAAGCAGAAGCCAGCCCCAGTCCTTTAGTTTCTGGTATGTGTTCTCAGAAAGATTCCTCCCCATTCCCAGTCAAGTGAACTGCCAGACCAGCATCAGTCAGGAGCCCATTTCAACCACACGCATGCCAAGGGAACTGTTCTATGCACCCTCATTGGCTGTGGATGTCAAGTTGGACTGTGGAGAGACAGTCTTTATCCACTTTAAATTTGCCATTTTATTTCCTTTTAAAAGCATTTTCAAGATTATCTTTTTTCTTCTGGGTGGTGACAGATTTCTCTAAAATGGAATGAAACAGGTTGATCCTCAAGGAGATGTGGGAAGCAGTTTGGGGGAAAATTAACTGGGCCAAATGGAGAGCTTCAACAAGGGCAAGTGTACAGTCCTACACCTGGGAAGGAATAACCATGTACCTGTTAGGGGCTGACCTGCTGGAAAGGAACTCTGAGGAGAAGGACCTGGGTGTCCTGGTGGCCAACAGGTTGGCCATGGGCCAGTAGTGTGTCTTGGTGGCGAAGAAGGCCAGTGGTATCCTGGGGTGCATTAAAAAGAGTGCAGCCAGCAGGTTGAGGAGGTGATCCTCCCCCTCTACTCTGCCCTGGTGAGGCCACATTTGGAATACTGTGTCCGGTTCTGGTCTCCCCAGTTCAGGAAAGACAGGGAACATCTAGGGAGAGTCCAGAGGAGGACCACAGATATGACTGGGGGCCTGGAACATCTTCCTTATGAGGAAAGGCTGAGAGACCTGGGTCTGTTCAGCCTGGGGAAGAGACTGAGGGTGGATCTTATCAATGCTTATAAGTATCTAATGGGTGGCAGCCACGTGGGTGGGGTGAGGCTCTTTTCACCGGTGCCCAGTGACTGGGCAAGGAGCAACAGGCACAAATGGGAACACAGAAAGCTCTGTATGAACATGAGGAAAAAATTATTTACTTTGAGGTTTACAGAGCACTGGAATGAGAAGTTCTGGAGTCTCCTTCTCTGGAGAAATTAAAGACCTATCTGGACACTTTTCTGTGTAACCTACTGTAGGGAACCTGCATTAGCAGGGGAGGTGGGCTAAATGATCTGCAGAGGCACCTTCCAATCCCTATTATTCTGAGATTCTGTGATTCTGTAATGTTGGAAAGGCATCTAAGCTACTAACAGGAATATATAACAGAAGGTAATGGTGTACATACCATTCCTGCCTCTAAAATGGCCACCCACACCCATTCTACAGCCTGATTCATAAAGGGATGATTTGCTTGGAAGTGCTCTTTGCTGTGCCCACGGCACATCACGGACATTTGCTCCTGCAGAGCAGACAATACCTGCTAGTTGGAGTACGCTCAGGGCAGGGGTGTGTGGGGTGCCAGGGGCACACACCCAGCTCAAAGGCTGCTCCAGGTGTTCCTTCAGCCGTTCACTGATCTCATCTGTTTTTAGTTGTTTCAGAGAGCTGACTTTGTGCTCTCACAGACTTGACCTGCGCTGCCTAATTGTGTGAGGACGTAACCCGGTGTCTGCAACATCACAGCCGCATTCATGATGAATTGAATTTGTCAGCCGCTGGGCTGTGGTCTTATAATGTGCTACATTATTAAGTTTCTGTGCCTTAAGATGCCAGTTAATGGAATAACCTCTTTGTCTTTATTAGAAAGAGTCCACAGCTTTATTAAGTTGCGTAATTTACAACCAATAACGCAATCAATAAAACATTAACAAACATGTAACCTTAGACAAACCTCCCATATTGATTTATTTAAGCATTCTCACAAAGCCTGCCTTTGGCCAACACACACGTACAGTCCCAGTGGCGACCCCAAAAAGCGCCTTTATGCTTTAAGGTGTGAGCAGTGGAGGACAAAATGAATTCAATTGGAAATACACCTCATTCTCCTCCGCTCTTCACTTTGGAAAGGTCACCGTTCGGTGTCCGTACAAAGCGATACAGCTGCAGCTCTCCTGAAACCACACTGCAAACATAACCATTCATGCCATTTAGCCCAGGAATTCTGAATAGCCAGAGGGTGCTGGTGGAAGTATCAGGGTCCCTCAAGGCTGTGCCTGGTGCTGCCCCTTTAGAAGCTGGGCGCAGCATCTTTCTCGTGTCCTGCGCCTGTTCCTAGGGCCAGAGATGGGCTTTTCACCTGAAGTACCCAGGGCAGGTGCAGAAAATTGTTCTTCAGATCTCTTGTTTTGGAAGGAAGCTCTAATTTGCTCTTTTGTATCTCATATTTACAGGGAAAATACAACATATTGCAGAACATAGTGGTCACTGCGAAGTTAAAAATGGTTGAAAGCATTCTCCTAACACAGACTTTGAAAGCTGCAATAGCTGGTCAGTCTTGACCCGGGCATTTCTCAGGAGAGCTGTAACCAGCTCTGGTGTTATCAAGCTTTATCTAGCCCTGTGTCTGCATCAGGTAGCAGGTTGTGTTTAACGCCAGGAAAGCAACTCATTCCTCTGCCACAATACCTCGTGTAAATGTATTTTCAAACTGCAGAAAAAACCTTCTGAGCTTCTGATGTCTCATGAGTGCATTTCAGTGGATGATCCCACTATACCTGCGGTTATGGTTTTGATGCAATCAGGGGAGCTAGTATTTTATTATCCCTCCCCTCCAGTTTCAAGACTGTGGCAAAAAAAAAAAACCATCAGGCACTGTCTGCTATTCCCCAGTTATGTTGCATTATGGCACAACAGAATTGCATGAGTGATAATTTAACAGGTAATTTAGAACTAGGCTAAAGAAAGCAGCAGGTAAATCATCCCAGGGAACATTCCTGCACAGGAAAGGAAGAAGAGCCAACACACAACTTCTCTGTCCTCAGTTTCAGTGATTTTCCAAATGCACACACGTAATTTCTGGAACACCTAAATGTTTAATCTTTTTGTAACCTTTATCCTCAAGTGATACGTTTATGTAAGAAAACTTTATGGACCTCGCTTTAAAAAACAAACCCCACAGAATTATCTATTGATTTTTAAAGACTTTGAAAGGTTTCTCTTTCAAAAGGGATGCAGGTGAGATGGAGAAATAAAGCTTCCCAGCAAATGTTGGGTACTCGTGTGCAGAGTTCCCACATCCCCTTTGGAGACTTTATCATTTAACAGCCACAACTCCCCTTTATTAGATCACTATAAAACAAGTGCCCAGAGGGAGTCAGAAATGAATTGAATTTTGTAGATTTAAATGATTGTGTGGGACCTTTTTGGTTTAATATATACCCTGGAGAGGTTTGCTACTAGAACTTGGGAACTTTATAATAAGAATAATTCCTTAGCTAGAGATCTTTATCTTGTTACATTAATGATTCACTGGGGGATTATACTGGAAAATTAAGGGAAATTTTTAAAAAGGCTATTAGATCAAATGTTCTTATGGAGACATGTACAGAGATGGCCAACAAAGATTTATAAGGTAGAGAGATAAGGAGTTTACTGCCTTTGTGCTATACGTACAGGGCAGCTGGTAGCTTCAGCATTAGTTCCTTTCAGTGTTGTCGCCAGCGTCCAGCAAGGTAAGGCTCTGCAGGCTGAGTCCCACTTGCATGCTGCAAAGTCTGCATGCAGCAAGGGAATTCACATAACTGCAGCTGTAAGTACCTTCACTTCAACAGCAAGGGCCAAGTTCTGCATTTTGGATCCCCCCCCCCTTTTTTTTTCTCTACATCTTTCCCTTTATCCCAGAGTTTTGGCAGTACTTGCACTCAGCCCTGCCACATCAGTCCCAGCATGTACTATTTATAGTGCCTGCAGTTCCTGCTGGGTTTGGTTACTGTTCCAGGTCTCTAAATAGAAACTGTGAGGTCTCCCAGGATGTGCCATTTGGAGAATGCAGATTCTAATCATACTTTGCCCATTCAAAATATTCGCCACATTTCTGGCATTTATAGTTACCACTGCAAAGAACTTTGAAGACCTATTTCCTCAGCCATGCATTTTACCTGTTATCACAGCCCGCTAGTTTTAATGATAATATCAGGGAATTGGATGATCAACTACAATCCCCACAGCTGAAGCTCAGCATCCAAAAATAACAAAATGATTAGGAACATGTGGAGTGGTATTTTAGGCCTGAGGAGGATGATATTTTCATCCAGCTAGGAAAAATCCCCATTGACATTCAAGAGAAATGAAGAACTGAACACCCTTGTACCCTTTGCAAGTCCAAGCTCTTGAAGCAAAACTGGAAAGAAATGTGGAACACAGGGACATATACTTGCAGTTTATTATCAGGTCTCCTTCAAGATTTGAGAATAAATTTATAGTAATGAATATACCTATGGTCGTAGCCAGCCACAGAGGCAAAGGACAAAGAATGCTGGGTTTTGACTGACAGTGGCTGCAGAGAGAGCCATAGTCACCAGAGATGTCCAAGGAGCCCAGCTTGGCCCATTCACTAACAGCATCTGCTCATACTTCTTAAGATAAGTGTGGGCTTTGTCCTACGTGCCGTACACCAAGCACTCCTTCTCCTCTTCTTTGCTGTTGTTACTGATTCCCCCATCCATGACAAGTGGAAGTTAATCCCCATGGCCACTTCGTCCCTCCTTTGAACAAATGTCCCAGGGTAGCTGTAAGGTTGAATGTAAGAACCTGAGGAGGGTGGAGGTAGAGAGACCAAAGTTAAATTCCACTGCCCCAGGCACAAGGAGAAGAAAACCTGAAATGCTCATCTGAAACTCAACAAGAGCTGTGGAAAACTCATCTCTTGGGATCGAGTCTCCTGAGAATGATTTTGGACAAAGAGCCCTCTATGGTCAACATTCATATGAAGGAAGAATGAGGGTACTGTGAAGAGTATAATATGCACTTTACTCAGTTACAGATTTGGAAAAAGAAGTCAAAGAAAGTGAATTTAAATTCCTCTGAATGCAATTAGAGTTGACAAGATTTCTCACGGTGAGAGACTGCGTTAAAGCAAAAGCTAAAAGTTCCCATCCAGTTCATAAAGCCTTAGGTAGCTATTGGTAATATGAATTAAATTAATCAAAATGGGTAAAAGCTAATGATTCTCCTGGGAACAAAATTAGCTCCTTAATGAAAGAAATGGAGTTCAGAAATTATAATAGAATATTAGCAGATGTGCCCTTTGGAAATTATAAATTTGCAAAATCCCCTTATGTAGATATTAGTTTGAGTCAAATTATCTCTAAATCTGACCCTGGAGATGTGACGTGAATATGCACACTACGATCTGTTCAGGAAGTCTTGAAAGCCTCTGTCAGCAGTTCTGCTGAGCAAGGAGAGATGTCACAGAGCACTTTCCCAAATTAGCGATGGGGCACAAAACCCAGACTTCTTATAATCTGCTAAGCTCTTGCTAAGGAGTCATGCTGCCTCTTGTGGACTTGGGGTTGCTGAGAATAATTATCCAACAAAAGAGATTTTAAGGAAGAGTCACATCTCGGTAGGACGCATGTGGTTCTTGTCCTTGGGGCCATCCCAGGCAATGGAAGTTCTCCTCTGGATGTCACATAAAAGACAATTTATCTGCATGAATTGGTGTAGTGAGGAACAAGAGGCTCATCGGAGATCCAAGACACATCAGTCACAGAAAACATACAAAATCCCAGAAAATAAGCAAACAAAATTTGTATGATGAATTGCTAATGTTGAGACTACAAAGAATTTATTATGTTTTTATGGCTCTTTCCAGCCAAGAACTTTTCTCAGCCATTTATGGAAAACATAAAAGCCACTGGGAGTTAAATAGGATAAAAACTAGATTTAAATCATCCTTACACATGCTGCTCACATCAGCATACAGCTGTTTTTCAGCATTTGGAGCCCTTGAAACTTTTAAGCCATTTATAACAGCATGTGATTGGTATGAAAAATAGCACAGCCTTGCTTTTTATAAAAAGAAACCACGCTCCGGGGTGCTGGATACAGGGACTCCAGAAACCAAGAAAGATGTTTGAAGTGCTTATTGGCATTCCAGGACCCAAAAAACTCTTCCTGTCTCATGCTATCTCATAGCAATCCCGATGCCTCCATCCTGGGAAAAGAAGGAGGGAGAAAATTCCCTCCCGTGAAGAGGGTTCATGTACAGCACAAAGTATGCCCGATTCTCTCTTATGAGGACGTAATGTTCATAGTTTAGGGAATGAGGTCTTCCCTTTATTTTTGTATCAATGGCACAAGTGTCAACACTGTAAGATTCATCTGCTGTCCTGCCAAGGTTGATCCAGCTCTGCTTGGGCTGCCAGAGGTTTGCACGCTCCATGCAGTAAAGCACCAACCACAAAACCATCTTGGATAAGAGAAAGTTCAATGGCCCTTGGGAAAGTAACTCCCACCAAAAAAAAGGGAACAATTCCAAGTTTGCACAAATAAAAAGGCTAAACAAAAACATTGGACAAATACAGACAGAAAAAGAGACAGTCCAAGAGGTAACAAGGGCAGCTCTCATGGAAGAAATATGACCTATCTTGTCCTTCTGAAGTCTGTGAACAAATCACTACGGGAAAGAGAGGCCCAGCTGAAAGTAGCAGGATTGGCATAGTATCTGAGATCACATAATGTCAGCACAAGACACAGAAATCTGTGATTTTTCTGTGCTGAGTCTGAAGATGCTTTGCAGAGATGGATGAGTGACGTTATTCCTACTTTCCAGACAGGCGAATTGAAATAAAAAGAAAATAGAGTGACTTTGCCCAAGTTTGAAAGAACAGCAGTCTGGTTTTATAAAGGTTTTTAAGGTTTCAAAAGTTGACTTAGTTCTGAATCGCAGTGAGACCCCCAACGATTGTAAATCTCAGCAAAGGGGAATTTAAAAACTCGACGTACTTTGGGTTGATTGACAGGTTTTGTTGTAATAGAAACTGAAACACTCTGTTTTGACTTTGACTTTAGAAGTTAATATTATGTTTTAGGAAAAAAAAAAAAAAAGCTAATACAAAGTTTAAAAAATCAAGGCAGAATGAGATGTTTCAACACTGCATTGCCAGTACTTTTTCCACTGGTTTTCGTAGAATCTTATCATACAATAATAAAATGGCTTGGGTTGGAAGGGACATCAAAAATCATCTATTTCCATCTCCCCTGCTGTGGAATATAGTTGTTTTTGCTGTTTTTATGACCAGCTGTGCCAAGAACAAAACTCTGACAGCTCTTTGCCATCTAAGGATGCATTTTAAGAATACTTTCATACAAGAAATACCATTTTGCATGATCAGTAAAATGATTATCTTTTCTGCGGGGTTTTGAAACTGCCAAACTGAGACCGACACAAAATTTGTTTGGGTCCACGTGTCTTATTCATAGCCTTAAGTTGCCTCATCTCTTTTTGAACCTGTTTTTAGCTGACATCTGCAATGTTATGTAGCAATAAGTCCCATGGTCTTTAAGTTTATATTAATACATGAAAAAATACCTTGGTTTCAAGCTTGCTGCTTGGGTTTTCCGCTGGGTACTTGTACTGACAGAAAAAAAATCAACTGTCTTTCCTCATTCACCTGCCCAACAATACTCTCTTAAATGTTTACACTTCTCTGATATTTTCCCTCAAAACTTGTCTCACATTTTGTTATTCTGAGTAATTTCATCTTATTATTCTGAGTAGCTGTATCTTGTTTGCAGAACTGATCGTTTTGTGAGTCCTCACTTTTGCTGGATAACACACAAATTCATAGAGCAAGAGATTCGCTGCCTTGTAACTCCCCCTCCTCTCATCCCTTGTAGATACCACAAAAGTCTCTCCTTCCTTAAAAACCTAAGGTGAGAGACCTTGTCAAAAGCATTGTGAAACATAAGTTCATTGTATCAGCTGAATCACATTTATTTATGCGCTTGCTAGCTCTGTGAAAGATCTCATATATTTTAAAGGTAAGTCTTCTGTGCAGTCCTGTACATTTATTTTTGTGTATAAGGACTCTGTTTATGATTGTTTCTACAAATCTGGCTGGTTCTTAAAGGAGGTTTACTGAACTGTAGTTCCTGAACATGCTCACAGTCATTACTAAAGACTAGTGACATGTTTGTACATTTGTTGTTCTGGAAAAAGGAAAGTGATAGGTTACATACCACAATTAGTTGCTGAATAATTTCACATTTTAATTACATTATAACTCATGGATGATTTTTGGCTTGTTCCCATGATTTTCTCAGCAATCTCTAAAATATCCATTCTGGTGTGAAACTGTCACACGTAATGAATAGTGAAACCAGTAATTCATTTCCTCTTTCCACTATGGCCTTACCTCCCTTGACGCTTCTTTTTTTCTCATCATCTACTGTTCCACTGACCCTTTCCTGTTCCAAAGGTGGGTGCATCTGTTATTGCTGATAATGCTACTGTTACTATCACTGGTACCTTTTAAGTCCTTTGTAAAGCTCTCCTGAAAGCCCTTTTTGTCCAACGTTAATTAGTTTTACACTTAGCATTTAACATGCAAGAATTTATCTTTTCCTCTTGAGTAACTTTAACACATTGTGGGAAGGGAAATATTTCTTTCCTTTCTAATAGTTTTCTCTGTGGTTTTCTGAAGTGTTTTTCTTTTCCTTTTCTTTTATTATGTTTAGCATGCTACCTACAGTCTTCCTGCAGTCTGCAGATATTTTATCCTTTCACTTTCTCCTTCTACTTTTCTTTACGTGTGTGTCTTCAGTACTAAATAATGTTTAGTGCCAAATACTGGAACCTAGAGTTGATATTTAGCACACATATTGGTCAAGAGATATTTGTGACTAGTACCACCTGAGGAGCATAAAATGATAACAACTACTGGATCAGTTTGATTTCTTTGTCAATTGTTGACATTTTTATTTAACAACCACAAGCTAAGAATGAGAAAATGCAATAAATCTCTGATAAAACACACTTCTGTCTACTAGTCTAGTGATTTATCCTCTAGCCCATAACACTATTTAACCATTTAGCTTGCATTTCCCAGACAAGTGTTTGTAAGACCTAGATTATTTTCTACCTTTCTTATACATTTCCCATCTGTCTACTATCATATGACCCATGTATAAAATGAGAATGACAAAATTTCCTCACTTTAGAGACATGTGAGATGTCTCTAATCACGAGCCATGGAGATACCAACTCCGTAAGTGTTATACGTGAGAAAGTTTTTATGCTCCTTGCCATGTGATCCTCATTTTCTCTGGAGATTTTCAAACCTCAGCCTCTTTATCTGCTTACTTTGTGAAAATGAAGTCTCCTTGCTGAGATGTAAGACCTGATACCTGTAAAAAGATAGATTCACACCTACTGTTAAGGATTACCCATGATTTGCTTTATTTGAGAAAAGATGTAATTTGCTGAAATGAACAAAATTTTCCTGAAGAATAGTAAGAAGGGAGGAGCCTCCTTGAATTGAAGGTGTTATGATTCCTATGAACTGTCCTGGGGGGAGTTTTAACATTTGTGAGTCTGAAGTGAACCTCTGAAAGGCATCCTTTCATTGTTTAAACATGGTGACCGTAGCTGAGAAGTACATGGCCTATTCCAGAACAGCTAGCAGGGCAGAGGGCAGCTGTTTGAGCATAGCTTAACAGCAACCTACAGACAACTTTCACTTATGGATACCTCCCAGTATCACAGGGGCTTTCTGGCAGCAAACAATCCTTGGTTTCTTTCCCCTCACCTGGATGGAGAGATTTCATGCCATGGCAGAGAACAGTGTGCTCCCACATGTCCAGTGTACTCCTGCTCTGGACTGGCAACAAGGTTTCCAGGGGATGATGCCTATGCTGTATGAGTCTGCTTTGATTGCTGCTCAGGCCTTCAGCTGTCTCTTGATACAAAGAGATGAGAAGATGGCACTCGAATTCCCGGGATTCAGGTACTACGGAGAACCTTGCCCAAAATACTCATTATGAAGCACTTGTCTTCACAAGGCTGAAACATTTGACAAGTCTGATGTGCCACCCAGTGTAACAGACATATCAAGGTATTGCCACAAAGGAGCTTCAGGCTTCTCTGGCAGACTTGGAGCCCCCTAGTTGTTGTCTGGTATAGAGCTGAAAGAAACATCTAAAAATGAGTCATTTGCA
>PPHD01021343.1:2986-13289 GCA_002909625.1 Bambusicola thoracicus | reverse complement strand
AGCCAAGACACCCCTGACACCCCAATGAGAAGCAGAGGCACTGCGGCTTTTCTCTTCTTTCTCCTCTTTCTTTCTGGCTGCACTGATCTTATATCTTAGGATGGATCCGGATGCCTGTTGTTTCTGCTGTGCTTTTTTTCCCCTTAGCCCAGGCTTGTAGAAAAACTCCTCCTTCAGCACAATTGTATGACTTATCCAAACCTGCTGCAGGCGAGCTGAGGGCAGCGGTGCGCTCGCAATGCTGATGCTCTCCTGGTGCTGCCAGCTCCCTGCTGACCTTGCTCAGCATGGGGTGAAGCAGCCACTGCTGCTTGCTGCCTCCTGACTTCTCCTCTCCCTCTGCCAGCAGCCGGCATGGCAGCAGAGTGAGGGGGAGATGAGACCCTGGGGTGGCTGGGAACAAGAAGCAGATGATTTAGCTGCCAATCAGGGAGACAGAGCCCGGCGCAGTCACGGTGGGAGTTGGGCCCGTTGGAGGTGCTTATAGCAGGGAGGGTGATGGATGGGTTCAGGCCTGCAGGTCTCCTCCTGAAAAGTCAATTTTGCCACCGTTGAAGCTCAGATCTGTGGCCCCAGCAGCCGGAGGAGCTCAGCCGGCAGGTGCCGATGTTCCATCTGGATGGATGTCCTTAAAGGGCACTAATTTAGCTCAGATTCATAGCTCCTGAGTCAGTGCTTTTGGAGAGGAAGTGGATGGATTTCAAACCCTGCAGTCTCCCCAACGTCACTCATTCCAACCCTCTTTCGGCAGCCAGAGCAGAGAGGGCAAATAGCAGAGCAGCTTGGAGTGCCCACTTGCAGCCACTTGTAAGCAATTAAAAGAGGCCTGGAGACGAATTACTGCTGCCACTCTGTGCATCTGCCAGCTCGGATAGCAGGGTGAGGAGCTCGAGGGCAGGGGATGCTCAGCCACAGCCTCCCACTGCCCTTTTGCAGCACAGCAATGCACTGCGTGCACATATCAGGTTGGGAATGTAGGCTGGCTGTGCAGCAGGGCGCACCGGTGGGTTTGGAGGCGAAGCTGAGCTTGTGCAAAGACCCGATCAATTCCTGTGTATTGCATCACATGTGCACGACTCCTCTTGCACTGCACGGTGCTGCATGCATGGCTTTGCACAATGAACAGAGAACTGCCTCCAAGCAAATGGGTGGTGGGCACCCCATGGCCAGCATGGGTCCATCAGCACCTCTCTTGTTAAACCTTTCAGCGGGTGCATGTATGGGTTTTGGCCATGCTAATGCAAGCAGACAGGTCGCTGCTGCCAAGCTGCTGGATAAATCACCGAGTCTGCTGGCTGTGCTATTAGCTTTCAAGTTTAATAGCATTTAGAAATAAGTCGTATGTTTCTCTGAGATTCACTCGCACAATTAGAAAGCCTGGAGGGATTTTTTTTTTTTTTCCTTTAAATTCAAAGTATTGTCATAAAAGCTTTTGGAAGAAGAGGGAGAAAATAGTGACGGTTTAACTCTCCTTTTTAGTTCCTAAATAAAAGTCTTTAAACTGGATCGTTGTGGAGCAAACTTTCCCATATACATTAAAGGAACGTGGCTGCAGCCGGAGAAGTGACTGTGCAAATGCGATGTTACGCACTCATGTATATCCAACTTTAATAATCTCTGGATTTATCCACTGCAAAGCGAATAATGTTCCCTCTGCCCCCAGTGCAGTGCTATGGCGTTCTGCAGCCAGCTCCAGAGCCAGCCCCGGCCCACGCCTTAGGAAATTAACCATAATTAGCTTTGCAATGGCATTGCGCCTACGGGGAGCAGGAGTAATTTTGTGCAGGAGGAAAGCATTGCCCTGGTTTTGCAGAAGCACGTAGGTGAGGGCTGGATAGCGTCAAACTCAAGGTGGAATAATGGGAATATGTGGGGGTCTGTGGGCTTCACCCTCCTGGGAATCCCCAAGGAATGCCCATGAGGAGTGAGGATCGTCTCTGATCACTAACGGACACGCTGCCTTACATCAGTGCTTCATCACCTGCACCACGAGAGCGTCCCTCCTAATCAGTGGAGCATCCCAAAGGGCAGACAGGAGAGCAATGGGGCGCTGCACACCATGGCGACTCAGCCTCGTTGGGGTTTTGGTAAAAGCCCAGAGCTGGGGGCATGTTACTGCACGAGCCTCCCAGCTTTCATTACACTATTATAATAACTTCCAATGGGAGAGACTTTCCAGCCCATTCGATTGCTGACTCCTGCCATTAAGGTCTCACCTTCGAGGAGAGGCACTTGGGGAAATGAAATTGAGCCCAAAACCCCATTGCTCCATAGGGACAGACCTGCAAGGGGATGTCGGAGCAATGGGGAACTGACTGTGAGGGCAGGAAAAGCTGTGAAAGAGAGGAAATACAGCCATGGTGGGGAACGGACCATGGTTTGGGCCAATGCCTGGTGAAATCAACCCCACCAAAAGTCCATAGGGGATGAGGTCTTGGTTGTCCAGGGGACACGGAGGGCACTCAGCCGTACGATGAGAAGAAATGCACTTCTTGCTGGAGCCTTATCCTGATTCCGTCCCATCACTGCTGTTAAACAAGTCAGGGTGTATTTGTGTTTCGCTTGTTGAAGTACAAAGTGGGAGAGGCTGCTTGTAGAGCAGGGGCTGTGTTTCTGAGTGGAGATGATTTCAGCAAGGCCTGGCTTTTCAAGGGCTTCCTAAGCAGGAAAAGCTACAAATCTCCCAGCGATACCGGATTGTTGTGTTTTTATCCCAGGTTTACTCTAATGATGCTTCTCTCCTGATCCCGGCGCCTGCGGGAGGGCAGCGAGAGGAGCAGTTCAGAAGCAATGCTAAGCCCTGGATCCCAGGCAGGAATATGAAACATTAAGGAGCAGCTAACGAGAGGAGAATTGAAAGGAGGCTTTTCCCAGCAGAGGCTTGAGAAAAAAGCCCAGAGGCTCTCTAGGAAAATATCAGCAGCAGGGAGATGTGCGCAGTGTGATCGCATCCTGCAAAGCCCAGAGCTGGCGATGGGATGGATTGAGAAGGGCTGAAGGGATGTGTGCTGATGGAACATGGCTCCCACCTGGCAGAGAGGTATGGAGACCTAAAAGCATCAAGAAATAACCTTTGCCTTACTGCATCCTGTTGGTAACCCAGCGCTAGGCTTCCTTAATCAGGCCTGCAGAGCATGGTGCAGCATCCTCAAAGCATCAATGAATAGAAAGCAATTAAAGGTCCCCAACCTGCTGAGCCGTACAGCCTGCTCCCCTCCCACCACTTCTTACCTATGCCTGGCCCATTATGAAACTAATTGCGTTCCTTTGATGTTTGTAGCACAACCGAGGTCAGACCGGAGCGGTGAGCACCAACTCGTTGACTCTTCTGCCTTGATATCAGTGCAGGCCAGAATTACTATCCTCAATGAGCCTTCCCCCTCTTGCCATGCTGGTGGGAAGGAGGAGGAAGCTCAGCTCCCCAGTCCCAAGCCATGCAGGGAGTGCTGGCAGCAGGCGGCCGTTCCCTGCTTGCACCGCTTCATTTTTAATCAAAGGTGGCACGGCTGCTGTCCCTGGGTTCGCAGCTCTCTTTTATCTCCTCCGAAACGCTTGGAGCTGGAAGGATGCCCTCCACCAGACCTCTATGATTTATACATCTGTAGGCAGGGAGCTGAGCATCCCGGAGTTGGCTTCCCCTGCTTCTTGGCATGGGGTCCTCCCATTGCCTCACCCACACCTTGGCGCTGCTCTCTCATTCCCTGCTCTTCCCCATCACGCGCTCCATCCCAGTGACCCATTTCCTTGTGCCTGCTCTTGTTTTGGCTCAGTGGCTCTGGTAGGCTTTGCTGGGCTGGTGTAAGGAGATGAAGCGTGAGAAATCATCTCTTTACAACCCACAGAAACATTTGCATTCTCCTCTCAGGCTCGAGACATCTTAAAAGTCGCTGAAAGTTGCATTTTTTATTTCTCCTTCGTGTTTCTATGCTAAAACAAATTCCTGTGCTTCTTGCAAGGAGCAGTCCCCCTTCAAGGAGGAGAAGAAATGCAGGCACTAAAACTTTCTAATGGCATCATGGAATGAGATCATCGCATCCGTCCCTGCATCCCTGTTGACCCAAGGATCCCAACCATTCCAATGGCATCCCTGGAGCATCCCTCCACCCACGGCTTTATGCCGTTTGTTCCATCAACCGATGGCCATCGCTATACAAATGAGCACTTTGTTTCCCGCATGAATTTGTTTGGCTTGAGCTGTTTGCTCTTGCCATGCTGGATTCAAAGCCCTAAACCAGCATCTTTCCCCCTAGAACACCCCTGAGCTGCGATGGCTTACTGAGCTCTAAAACGGAGCCGAACACAAAGCCGGCATTTGTTCCCTTCTTACAGCTCCTTGAGCCCACAAAGACCAAGAAGCAGCTTTTATCTAATTTGTTTTTTCCCCTTTAAAAGCAGGGATATTTCTTCCCGTGGAGGCGGAAGCACACGCGGGCAGCGCTGTGCTGGGAGTGTATAAATAGCCGGGGCTGAGAGCAGAGCACAATAGCTGTCACTCGACCGCAGCAGAATGGGGACATGAGTGGTAGCAGATGAATTTCCTAAGCAACAAAGACCCTGTTTTCATGCAAATATCTCTTAGTAATAAAATCCAGGAGAAAAGAAAGACAGATAATGTGTTATATAAGCAGAATTATCTTGGCACAGAATGCTTCTTTCAAGGATTTTTCCTTCTTTTTTTTTTCTTTTTTTTTTTTTCTTGGAGACATCAGCATCCTTTCAGCAACTTGATTTGGGCTGCGAGCGGTGGTGAATGATGCGCAGCGGAGAAAGTGCTTCAGTCGCCTACAAAACGCTGTATGAATTTAACACGAGCGGCAGCTAATGTGAATAAAACTCAGAGAAAAAAGATTCCTGGCAGTGATAACGCGGCCTTCCCTCCCCCTCAGGATTTCTGAGCGCTCTGCAAGCCTCCATTAATTAAGCCTCAAAGGAGATCCCATCCCCAGTTTTACGGCAGTGGTGAGATGGAGCGTTCTGCTCCGGCGCGATGCAGGCGGCATTGGGATGCACTGGAGCCTGGACCCAGCCTGGCTGCTCCCCCCTTACTCCCTGTCTGCTCTACAATGGCCACAGGCCAGAGGGATTTTTGACTCCGCAGCTCCTGACCTTGTCAGGCTGCTCCGACGCCCATATCCCTCTTGGGATGCTTCCACCACTGGGCAGCTCCGAGCAGCTCCAGCACAGAGCAGCAATGGTCCTCCGTTCATTCCCAGGCAGCTCTCTCTGCTTTTTCTCCTTCTGTTGCTAATATTATTATTTTTTTAAAGCTATTTTGCATTTTCAAGGGGAGATCTGCAACGAAACAGCTTCATCTGTGGAAGCGTATTCAACGCCAGGAGTTGGCACCAGCGAGCAGCTCTGCATTGACTTCTGCAAGCAGTGGGAAGTAGAGAGAATACCCCTGAAAATCAAATGCCAATGTGCTCTGTTTTCTATTTTGACTTAAACAGGCACAGCTAGCAGAATAGAGGCTCAAAGCCAAGTCAGTAGGCTGAGGAAGAGGCCAAGCATGGAAAGCAAGAGGTAATGCACAAGCTGGGTGCCATCACTTGCAGACCGACTCCAATATATACCCTGTGCATTGGCATGCCCATGCCCTGCACCGTCTGTCTGCATTTATCACAAAGTGCTTGGACTGCCTCGCTTGCCCCCCTTGTCCTGATAGGATAATTTAATGTAGAAACTGATTGAGATGGGGGCTTTCAAATAGAACATAGCATAAGTCCAATGTTCAGGTCCAAAATGGCAAGCCCCGAGGATGGCTGAGATGCAAACCAGTTCCTAGATCCAAAGCTCAGACCCGTTTGTTTGGTGAAATCTGACATTTGGAAGCTGGACCCTGAGCTCCGAGTGCTGGGAATCCAAACAAAGTTCACATCAGTTCAGGTCCTGCTTGAATTTCAGCATCCTCCAGAACCGCTCGGCCTCTCCTCCTGCTGCTCCTGCTTACAGAGCAGTGTCAGCCCCCCTCCTTCCCTCCAGCCCTGCCATAATTACCTGTAGACATTCAAGCTATGCAGATATTTCTGTTGCCTGGCTTTTTCCTTCTAAAATCACACTCGAGGTTCTTCCACCTTCCCCTCCATTAACAGAGCCGCCTGTGCTCTCCAAAGGAGCCAACAGGGAGATGTGAGCGTTCAGCTTTTCATTCCCCCGGTTATTAACGCGCTTGGCTCCGATGGCGTGTTTTCCTTGAAGCCTGCAGGAGCTCTCATCGGGGCTGTTAATGTAGCTGAAAGGTCTCTTGTGTTTTTCTTGGAAACGTGTCTCCTTCCTGCTGCACGGAGCCCATCAGGCGGATGGAGTCGGTCTGTTCGTTGCAAGAAGAGGTTATTTTGCCATTCTAATGAATGAAAGTTTGGGGCAGAATGGATGTTTTCCTTCCCCAGAGCTTGTCTGCTCGTATTTGTGCTTGTCTGCTGTAGGTGCAGGTCCAGAGTTGAGGCTCTGTCTGCAGAGCGATTCCTTTCCGCGTTGCTTCCGGTGGGAGTTATCCAACAGCTTGATGGTTGGATGTGCACAGATACTGTGGAGACTTGTGATAACAGCCCATATGCCATCACGACATGTTCCAAGGCTGTTACGATGGGGTTAAAATACAGGACAGGTGTACCTGAGCAGACATGGTTAGCACAGGGGAGAATGGGAAGGTTGCTGTAGGAACAGGGAATATGATCATAGATTTGTTTGAGTTGGAAGGGACTCTTAAAGGCCATCTGGCCCAACTCCCCTGCAGTGAACAGGGACACCCACAGCTCCATCAGGTGCTCAGAGCCCCATCCAGCCTGACCTTGGGTGTCTCTAAGTGTAGTGCATCCACCACTTCTCTGGGCATCACTACTGTATGCTAAGTCACAGCCTGAACCAGTGATTGAGCACCTGGTGAAGGGACACAGCCCTGGGGCACAGGTGAAAGCAACTCAGAAAGGAGTGGAACCTGGAACCACACCTCCTTCAGCCTCATTTAAGGGCTGGCTGCTGTGGATGGAGGTTCTTTGTTTGAGGATCCCTTCTTTTGGAGTGTTTGTCAGGCCCTGATCTTCAGGACAGGTAAGGAAATCTTTCTTTAACTGAATTATGATTGTTGCGCTTTTTTTCGGATGATTTAGAGCTGGTTATCTGCTGTTGCCTTTCATGATAGCTATACTTACCATAAGTAATTTTTTTCTTACATCCAGTCTGAATCTTCCCTAAGTAGACCCATGTGCTTTGTAGAGTGAACTTAATTTGGTAACCAGAGTGGTCTCCATGCGCCTGTCCTTGTTCCAACCTGATAATCTTATGCTTTTGTAGATGAGCCCCTTCCAGACCTTGGTCAGGTGAAAGAGGAGGGAGATGCATGGCACAGGAGCCTGTGGTGGTAGGGAAGCATTTAAGTCTGTTTTGCAGTCGTGGTGACTCGAGGTGTCAAGAGAGAGCTTTGGAGAGTAGGGAAGGGAGACAGTGTGGTGTCAAGGAAGGGTGAGATGGGGGAAAGCAGAAAGGAGGGCAGGAGTGTGTAACCAGAAAAGGCACCGGGATGGGGGAGACATGGAAAACTGTTGTGTTCAGGTCGGAAATTTGCTTTTTATTCCCTTGCTGTTGAGCATCTGTGGTGCTGGGATGAGATGCTCTGGGATGGGAGCAGTGCTTTGCAGTCCTGCACCATGGAGCCGTAGAGTGGCTGAGTTGGAAGGGACCTCAAAGCCCATCCAGTTCCAACCCACTGTCATGGGCTCACTGCCACCCGCTAAATGAAGAACTCAGGAGGTCCAGTGTCCAACCAACCTGGTCTTGAGCACCTCTGTAAATGGAAGCAGTGGTGGGCACAGGGCCATGACCCATTGAGCACACCCATGCACAATATGGGGACGCTTGTTGCTACCTGAGCTGTTTGGCTTCCCCATGCACCACTTACATGTAAATCTTTGCAGAGACGTGCTGCCGAGCCCCCCCGCTCCCCTTTGTGCCCCCTTCCACCAGCACTAAATCTGTGCAGCAAACCCCAGCGAGAGCGCTTTCCAAAGGCTGCCGGCTATGACAGATGTTATTTTATGGAACACGGCACCAGAGATGTGAAATACATAGTTCATAAATGTCAGGAGGAAGGAAGCAATATCCTGGATTGAGGTCGTTTGACTTTTTTTTTCCCCCCTCGTGTGAAAGCATCCTTCCTAGTAAACAGCTATTGGTGCATTGCTGCTGCTGGGAGCGAGGTGTAGGCTGCCTTGGAGAAACCCGTGGCACCTTGCAGGCGGTGGAGGCAGGAGAACAATGAAGAAAGAGCCTTTTCTAACTCCAAGTCACAACGTTTGTCTGCGGTGTTGAGACATAGGGCTGAGACTGGCTATGCTGAGCCCTCCAGGGGAGGGCATTGC
This sequence comes from Bambusicola thoracicus, assembly GCA_002909625.1. Classification (NCBI taxonomy): domain Eukaryota; kingdom Metazoa; phylum Chordata; class Aves; order Galliformes; family Phasianidae; genus Bambusicola; species Bambusicola thoracicus. Next base: position 4,932 of record PPHD01021343.1, on the reverse strand, counting down.
AGGTGTGCATCTATAGGAAGAGAATACATATGTGTGTGTGTGTGTGCATCTATAGGAAGAGAATACATATGTGTGTGTATATATATATATAATATGTGCACATAGCACTGCAGTTAATTATGATTAGCAACGAGCCAGGAGGGTTTCTGCCATCTCCATAATGTACAATGCTCAGTGCCAGTTCTCAGTGCTCCGGATTCTCTCTCGTGCTCTGCATTCACCCCGAGGCAATGAGCTCCCCTCTGGGCATGCAGTGCCCCTCACCATGTGGGGTTATTTCTGGAGCCACAGTTGACAAATATCCCCCTGAAGCTGGCAGTTTTTAATGCAGGTGTCAGAAAGCGTTATCGAGATGCTCCGTCAGCTGGGGAGGGCAGGGGGGACAGCCTGATGTCACTCACATCTGCCCGCTTGTCTTTGCTGAGCATCTCGTGCCTGGTGAGATGCATTCCCAGCCCGGCATGCACTGAAGTGAGCAGATGTGGCATTTAATGCTAATTCCCAGTGACTGGCTGCCCGCGGCTCCCTGCGCTGTCACTTCTGCTGCTGCGCGGCCACGCCGGGTGCCAGCTGCCCCCTGCTTCCCCTTCCTTGTGGTCAGGAAGGGATCAGTGTCGGGGGCTTGGGATTGGCGTTAGCAGGGCATGAAGATGGGGTGGTGCTGGACTGTGTGCTCATTCCTGTTACAGCAATGGTATCTCCAACCCAAAGCCTCGGGGTAGCTCCGTTCCCAATGGTAGCTCCAACCCAAACCCTCAGGGTAGCTCCATTCCCAATGGTAGCTCCGTTCCCAATGGTAGCTCCAACCCAAACCAAACTACAGCATCCTGGGAAAGGGAACCATCTTTGGGCCTCAGGTGGACGAGTAAGATGAGTTTTCCCCTGATGCTCTGTGTGAGCTGTGGGACAGCGGTCATTCAGGTCTTTGGCTGAGGCTGGGTGCACGATAAGCTTGCGCAAACCCAATCGATCAGCACATGGGAGAGGAGGAGGGATGGGAACCATCTGCACTCCTATGGATGTAACGCATCCCCCAGCCATGCTCCATCCTCCTCAAATGTAAGAATGGCCCCAAAGCTTCTACTCCGGTGCTAGGATGCAGTGTTCTCTTCCCTACCATAATGTTGGCTTCAGGAGGTGCCGCATCCCTGTGATTCTGGAGTGTGGGGGTATTGCAGTACAAAACTGTAGGGAAATGTCAATTTTTTTTTTGTTTCAAAGCAAGGAGGAAAATCTTAAATTTCCTTGTGTTCTCTCAGCTACGTTCAGCTGGAAAATAGGCCAATTTCCACCTTATCTAATGCCTCCAGCTGCTATGTGAAAAGCTCGGAGGAAAAACCACATCTCGCATGTTATCTCCTAACTGCAAAGTTTAATTATCCTCAGCTGTTCTGCTGAAATGTGGCTGTGTCCGGGATGCGCTGAGTGAGGGCTGGGGGCACTGAGTGAGGGTGGTGATATGAGCAGGGGTTGGGGGTGACACTGTGGTTTTGGGGGCCTGGCTGCTCTTTGGGGGGTTCTGGAACCTCCAAGTCCTGGTGGGGATGGAGAAGAGCCCCCCAAAAGGAGTTTTCCCTGCAAATATCTGAGAAGAGAGCACTGGTGTATTGGTACAGCACAGCCCTACGCGGTCTCCTGTGTTGACCCACGGGTATTTCACATCCGGATAGCACCTTTATTTTGCTGCTTGGGGAAGGATGGAGCAGGCAGGAATATTCCCCTTCCTCCTCCCATCGGACTCCGAGTTCCTGTGATGAGGAGCACAGATTTCCTCTTCTCGTTCCCCAGGCTCTGCACATTCTGTGCCCAGAAACCTGTGTGGGATCTGCGTGCGGCGGAGATGTCCATCAATTATTTATAGAAGGAATATATTCATTTTTTGCTCTTAATTTATTCATCGATAGCTTCGTTGTAAATAGAGGGAGATAAAAAAAAAAAAGGGGGGG
>PPHD01021342.1:0-13290 GCA_002909625.1 Bambusicola thoracicus | reverse complement strand
AACATTTTATTTCTTTTTTTTTTTTTTCTTTCATTCTGTCTTATTTGATTTAGCTGCAGTCCTAGCAGGAATTTTGGTTGAAGACACTTGTATTGCAACAGGGCTGAATTTGATTCAATCCTTAACACTGGGCCACAAAGATGACTGGGGCCTAGAGCATCTCCTGTATGAAAAAAAGACTGAGAGATCTGGGTCTTTTCAACCTTGAGGAGACAGAGAGGGCATCTAATCAATGCATGTAAATATCTAATGGGCAATACCCAAGTGGATGTGACTGGGTTCTTTTCAGCAGTGTCCAGTGGCAGAACAAGAGGTAGTGGACACAAACCGGAACATAGGAAGTTCCATACAAACATGAGAAAAATGTATTTAATGTGAGGGTGACAGAGCACTGCAACAGGCTGCCCAGAGATGTTGTGGAGTCTCCCTATCTCCAGATATTCAAAATCCATCTGGATGCCTTCCCATGTAACCTCCTGTAGGGAACCTGCTTTAGCAAGGGGTTGGACTAGGTGATTTTTCAACCTCTATGGTTCTGTGATTCTGTGAATTTGCTGAGCTTGTTTCTTACAGTCAGACAGAGAGCTGAAGTGCCTTTGGTGTCCTGGATGTTATTGTTTCAGCAGGAAGAGCTGCAGGAAATAAAGTGATAAAAAATCCAGACTCGGCATTGCTGACTGTGCAGAGACCCAGGGGCTGGCACAGGGGATGAAGAGGAGCCCCTTTCCCTGCTTTCTTCATGCCTCCCCACTACAGAAGCAGTTGTATCTGTTCTCAGAAGCATATCCTCACATTTACACTGCAAGCATCAAGACTCCAACTGAGAAATTCCCTGGGAAAGAAGTGATGCTTTAGGCCATCACTACAGTTAACTGTCTCCTGGAACTTGAGTAGCATCACCACGAAACTCAGAGAAGGACCACATGTGAGACTGCTTTGTGAAAAGCTGGATGAAGTGGTGGTTTTAGTCCTTATGTTGCCCCAACTGTGGAAAGTTGCCAACATTTTAGGTTCTTCACAGAATATAGAATACAATCTAGACTTCATTAGTAATCATAATAAAAATACACTAAAAATATTCAAAAGGTTGCTCTTATTGCTCTGCTGAATGTGAAATCGTTGACCTTTCCTTCTGTCCTGTTTTATGAAACTTAGCTTTATTTGACTCATTAAAATGACTAAACAGCAAGTGGAGGACTGTAACAGTACAGTAATGTAGGAGGAAAAATCAAATGTCAGACAAGAACTGCTTGAGAAAAAGAATGAAAGACCATCTTTTGTGTCATGGATAGAGTCAAAGTTAAAGTTGTCATGGAAACCTTAATTCTGCTTTTTGTGATCTTTTTATTATTTTTTTTTAAGATGTTAGCCTCCTCATTGTGTCAAAATCAATGGGAATTTTGAATCCTATCAATTAGTCAGTAGGTTTTCTCTTCTTTGTCTCTTGTCATTTGACATATAATAGAATCTGAACCTTCTTTCTCGAAGAACATTTATGCAATGTACAGGAAAAATGATAAGGTTGAAGTAAAAAGATCTCTCAGCAATCATTTATGGAATGGGAAGGTTTAAGAAATGGGAGCACAGCGGCCCTTCTATATAGCTTTGAATAACATCCTAGCCAAGATAATACCATATTCACTGGACTGATTTTACATAGCCGGCTTTGGAGTACCATCTGCATGCTGTGGTAGTTTATGGTTCTAATTATCTGGGATTGCTATTCAGGCTGATGAATTGTATGAAGAATTCTGCTTTCTGTCAAGTCATTCTTCTTGTAGCACTGATAGCATAATAATTAAGTAGCACTAGCTGGCTCTGAATGTGGATAATTCATAGGAATTATTTCTAATTAACAAACAACGTAAAATTTACCTTAAAAATAATTTTTTAAACATCCTTAAAATAGAGTATCTTGTTCTGTACTTCATCCACTCTCTTTGACACATTCTAACAAGCAACAATGCAAAGAAGGTATTGGTGAATATTCAGCTTTCCGATGTTGTTAGCTTCATTAGGGAGTGTTAAACATATTGAGCTAATATGTCTGCTCCTTCTTAACAAAGAAATTAAATACTTTAGAAACACATGGGCTGAAGATAACCAGGACAGCAGAAAACACAGACTGGCTGAGGTCATACACAAGTGGTACATATTCAGTAATCAATTTATCACAAACTACATTATGCACCGTAAATCAGCATTCACTTTGTATGATTAAAGTATTTACTAGAAAAGGTAATAGGATTATTCAATGCCAGATACACAGGGGAGCATTAGCTGCGCTCAGAATCCAAGGGCACAACATAATAAATAACTAGGAAGTTCAGAACTGGCCAGTTGCTAACTCCGAGTCATGAAGGCCATAGGCATAATGAGTTTAGCAGTATAAAATATCTTCTGTGTGCACTGCGTCATGATACCTGCACATACCTTCCCAAGAGCCATCTAATAATCCCCCGTGATGAGGCAAATACTGGTGTTTCATGTGAACTTTGACAGACACTGTGAGACTGTGGGAAAGAGTCCTTCTTGATTGGTGGCATCAGTTAACTCCAGAAGTGAATGTTACAATCTTTCTGGAAAGGACTTGTTCAAAGAAAAGTGCAATTTGAGAGCATTTTGTTTGAGACTGTTTTTCTGAAATATATACAGAAAATGTATTTACCGAATTGCTTCTTCAGTCATTGTGGTTTCAAATCCAACCATGCACTCACTTAGGAAAATATAAATTTCCATTAAAAAATGTGATAAATTTTCTACAGACTTCTACAGCCTTCTTTTAGCCTTGGTAAATGTAATGCTCTAAATCAGATTCTAAGCTGTAAGTATTCAAGTCAGTAGAACCTATGGATAGGCTATTTTCGTCACTGATCCAACCTAGAAGTCACTGAGTTAATATCAATATTTGTTATACTTACATTTATTCAGTTAATTTCATTGGAGAAAATGTTGTCTACATTTAGCCTAGTATTTAAACATGATCTAGCAGAATAATACTAGGCATTATGTGGTTATATTTTGTGTTATTAGGATATAAAAGATAATTTATTAGATTACTGAACATCTATAGCAAAGAGATTTGAACTTTACCACTGTAAATTGTATACAACATTTTCTACTGCATGATGAGAACAGGTGAAGTTCCTTTTTTCCTGTAAGCTTTAATTTTATTTTCCTACTATTTTTGGACTTGGTATTTATCTTCTTTTCCCTCCAGTTTTTAAAAAAAATGGGGTGGAAAGATAGGAAGAGAAAAATAAAGTCAATAAAGAACGAATATTAGAAGTATTTGCTTTTCCCCCCACCTTTAACAGCTTGGGAGCTTAAACAGAGACTATGTCAGCAGCCAACATTAATCTCATTAAGGAGGTTCTCAAAGGATTGCCTTGTTCTGCAGAACACATTCTGTTTTCCACATTTGTTAGCAAACTACTAAGTATTTTACACTGTCACAAGACTGGAATACATAAACAGATGCACCTGTCTTTGTTCTTCTCTCCTTGTCAAAACATGTTCTGATCATCTTGAAGGAAAACCTGGGTAGATTTCCCCCACTGGCAGAGAAGTAAGATATAGAAAGGGAGAAAAAAAGAGGAAAACGATGTTCTGAAGGAAGGGACTGTACGAGCATAAATATTGCATTTAGAAAAGAAAATGGAAATCAAAATGATGGGTCACCATGGCTGTGATTTGTGTAACAGAGATCTGTAAGTTTTTTTTCAAGAACCATACAGAAGGTCCCACTTCCCACCCCATGGGCTGCTGAATGTGCCATGCTGCACTGTGCCATCTTTCCTTGCAATATGCACCTCTTCTAACAATTCTCAGTACTCCAGATAAACAGAATAGTTGCTAGACGTATTTTACATATGGAATGAGATAGTAATTTAAAAGCCCTGTGCCTCTGTCATTTTGAACTTAAGGGGAACGTTTCCATTTGTTTCAGTGGCATGTCAGTTAGTAAAAAAAATAAAAATGGAAAGGTTTTTCTTCTTATTTCTTGAAAGACAAAATTTACCATGAATAGTGTGATTGATACAAGAAGTCTGTGTTTACTGGAAGGGATTCAATGTTCTGACAGAGCATTTTAGTGAAAGGTGATTCTTTCTACTTCAGTAGAACTATTTATTTTCTAAAAACCTTGTCATAGTTTGGTGTCCCATTTCCACTTATCAAACATTTTGAAACACAAATAACTGTAATTTTAATAAAGGGCAATGATGTTAATGCTCTTAGCAGTTCTCTCAGTCAAAATGAGCTTGGTATAATTTTCTTAAGTGCTGATGCCTTAAGCATCGGTTCTCTTTCTATTTAATTTACTTCCACTGACAGTTCATACCTGGATTAGTGGCTCACAGTCCTGTGTATGGCCTCTTTGAGTGGAAGTGTTTGTGGTTTGTCTTATATGCACTTTGAAGTTGGAAAATCTATGTTGTGAATGGGCTCCTCTTTGTATGCAGATGATTTTACTACCTCAATTTTGATTTATATCTAGTTTTGGCCTCTGATGTTCTCAAGATCTGATGCTAGAATTAGCATCCTCTGCCATCAGCTCTGCATTTAAATGTACATGCCCATCTTGTGGCTTCTTAAATCTTTAAACAGCATAAATGAAAGCCATCTTTCCCAATTGCTTTTTGTAATGTTCTATGGTTTTGTATTCCAAATTATGTCTTTCACATCCTGTGATACTTATCCAGAACAGAAGAGTGCATCACCCTAAGTTTCTCATAACTATCGTTATAATGTGTAAGCAGCTCTCCCTGACAAAGGGAAGCTATGTTAAACATCATTACTCCAAAGATGCTGGAATGCATCACTGCTGGTCTCAAGCATAAACACATTTAAATAGAAGCTGGGGAGAATGGGCCATGTGATGTAAACTTTTCTCTTTGTTCCTTTGTTGAGTAAGCTCTAGGGAAATTCTTTTGATTTCTTGAGACTGGCACTTGATTTGAGAAAGCCCACTGGAGCCTTTTTATTATCAGGTTCATTTTAACTAGCATTTTGCTTCAGCAGTACTCCAAATGCTTTATTATCTATTTTTATTAAGCACTACAATGAGAAGGTGGAACTGATTATTCTTCTTCCATCCACTGCAGATTGCTTCGGCCTCATGCATTATAATGCTCTCCTTCTGCCGCTCCTCCTGTGGTGGCTCTGGCTTTGCAGATGAGAGCAGTCTGCTTTGTAACTTCATCATGCATTCGCAGACTGAACAGTGTTCTTCCCATGACTGGAGTGACAGCTGTTATAAAAAGGAGAGAGGCACTGAAGAGACCATTGTCTCAGTAGATGAGTCATCAATTATTAATTTTAATTATTAATAATTATTAACTCTCAGACTACCACTCTGGCAGCTTTTTCAGGAGGGAGATTTGATTTTCTGTAGTTTGTGTATTAAGAAAAGCAGACAGGGTAGACTCTTCAGGGGTCATCACAACACCTGTGACCACTCTGACAAAACACCAACTTACTCCAGGAAGAGTCTGACCCAGCATCAAGTCACATATCCCCATATTAAATCAGTTTCCAAAACAATACAAAAAGAGAAGAAAAAAAAAGCAAAAAACTATTCAATACACACCTCTGATAGTTGAAATAGTTTTCTTGAGAGTCAGTTTTGACAAGATTTATCTTCCAAAGCTGTATCTTCCTTACTCCCCATTAGTGACCTGCAAATTGTTTGCAAAATAATTCTCAAAGAGACTTTGGGATTTCTTACCTGAAACTAACTCAGATAGAGTAGACAGCTGACCTTCTTGGCTGCACTACAGCATGCACTGCATGTCAGAGGAAGTTAAATATAAAATCCTTGTGAACAGGAAAATGCTCACTCTGTGAATGCCAGAAGAAACGGACAAACACAACATGTGTTGCCCTGCTTGCTATGCTTTAGATACCAAATTTTCTTCATTGACATTTTTCTGCAGCTGTTAGTATAGTTACTTTTTCTAAGAGAATCTCTCATGTTTGCTTAGGAAAGTGAGGAAAACATCTTAAAAAACCAGTTTGACTAGTGTCAGATGGTACCTTGCCACCATATTGATTGATGTAACTTCCTCACTCACATCTGGATTCAATTTTTGCTGTAAATTGTGGTCTCAGTTGACCAGGTTCTGGCTTTAAAGAAAAAACTCTTCTGGAAGGTAGATATACAGCATTCAGATTTTTTTTTTTTTTTTCCCCAGTATCTTCATATTTTATGCATGCAGTATCCATGGTAGGACTTTATTTTAAACATTAAACTTTTGGTAGCCTCATTGGAAGCACCTTGACTGAGAGATCCTAAGCCCCAGATTTGTTAGCCTGTAGGCACAGCGTGAAATGGATCTCTTTATGCAGTTATTTTCCAAGTTGGATTCAAAGTGAAAGAGTACTAAAGATAATCTTCCACAATACTTCAAGGGAAAAATCTGGAACACTCTTCATTATTTTTTTATTTATTTTTGTGTAGTGGAGTCTCATCTGAGAGGCAAGAAAACAGTGAAGCTGAGAAGGGAAAAATGGTCTGAACAACAGCAAAATATAAGAGGTCAAATTGTAGAATAACCTACCAGGAAAATGTTAGTCCCAGCGCCTCCTCTATGGAAATCAGATTTGACAGATAATCATTAGAAATGCGCAGTGTAGATCAATGCTTCTCTGTCCTTGGGGGATGTGGTAAACCTCCAACCATGGATACTGCTAGAGTTTTGTAAAGCTTTATTTTCAGTCCTGTTTTATTGCCTTGATGAGTTTCTAAATTAGAGTGATGGATGTGGGGAGAGCTGAGTATTGTTAGGGTTTGATATTTTTACAACCTCTCTCCTTTCGTGGACACTGAGGTGAGAAACTGGAGTATTATTTTATGTTCACACAGTGTTTTCTAAACCAAAGCATACTGCATGCTCTACACAAGCCTGCATCACTCTTTTCTCCCATCAAGATGTAGCAATATCCAGCACCACTGTGGAAGCTACATACAAAGCTCAGAGTTTAAAGGGATACTTGTGTCAGCATCTTCAGTCCCTGAGATATGCTTATTGTTGTGGCACATGCTAATTTAAATCTGTATTATGTAACTCATTAAAAAAATAATAATAATCTTATAGACCATTTAAGTTAGGTGTTTGCTTTAATTTTCTCAAATAATTGAAAGATCAATAGGAAAACAAGAAGCTTGCAGGAAGTTCTACCATATTGGAGATGCTAAATGGGAAGGGAAGAATCTGGATGAAAAAGGGCTTTTCCTACAAAAGTCTAAAGGTTAATGATAAAAAGTATAAGTGTATAGGTCTTAGATTTTGCAAATAGTTGTACATACAAAGATATATTAGACATCAGTAGTATGTAAGATTTCAAACATATACACTTCAGTGATAATGCTCCATTAGGACCTTACCCAACTATGGAGTGAGATTGGGTGTCGAGGGGGAAGGAAGAAGAAATTCCAAAAGTCAGAGGCAACTGAAAGAACTTTAAGTATGGCAGAAATAGGGTAGGACAGATGCCCCCTCTAGTGGTTCTAGCATTTTACTATGGAGGAGAGGAAATCAGTCTTCACGGGCACAATGCAGGAGCAATTGGGAATGATTCCTGCATAATGAAGGGAAAAAAACAAACAAACAAACAAACAAAACGTCTGTGTAGAAGTATGAAGCTCCAAACAGGACATACTTGAGTAACACAGAAAGAACTGCTGCTCTGTGGCTGACTCGGGTGCAATTGTAAGAATGAAAAACAAAGAAAACGTAACCTCCAAACTCTCTTCTGTAAGGAGCTGCCTTGAAATGCTTAGGAGCACATGGATGAAATCACTTGGAAGCTTCTTGGAAATACTTTGGTCCACTGCAAGTTTAGAAAGACTGCCAGAAGCCTTCTGTTGTGCTATAGAGGGAGCTGTTATTATATCACTTTCCCAACAGTTTCCCTTCTTGCTAGATGCAAAGTGTAACTTCATTAACTAGCCTACTGCTGCCTTTGCAGAAGTCCCAAATTAGCCAGATTCTCTCTGGGTAGCCTTACATTGAACCAAAAAACATCTCTGGAGGGTAGGAACTGTCTTCTGTGTCTTTTCAGGTGCTGGGGATGAAGGAGCACTGCCACACACAGGGAAAGGTTACACTGAACATTGGACAAATTTACACTTTTTCCAAAAGACAAAAACGTTCATAATGCTTTTCTCCATCCACCTTTATTATCACCTTGTCAGGTCTTAAGTTTGTAAACCTAAACACAGTTACCAGCTTCTCTCCTCTTGTTAGTACCCTGCCTTCTTCAGTTCCTACCTGCCTCTTTCATTGCTCAGGCAGTCTCCATTTATCTCTCCCCAACATCACAAAGCCATGGACCAGTTTTCCTTCCTAACACCACCTCTCCTAAAAGCTAAGCTCCAAGATACACTTACATGCAATCTCTGAAGATGTTAGCCACCACTCTAGGTAGAATCAAATGAGCAAATGCATATTTAATGTTTTGAAAGCTGCCAAGTGTGGCCAAGTGCAGGTATATATTGGTGACACAAATCACATCTTTCAGATGGATAAGGTTTATTTCAAAGCACAGGGTTGAGAGGTAATATCTAAGAGAAGTTTGCTTGAGTTATTTTAATAAATGTTGATGCCATATTTTCCCCTCTCATCTCCTTCTTGAAAAATGTATTTCTCACAATTTCAGACAACCTTCAATGCCAGGCAGTAGTTTCTTTTAAATTGTTAGTTCCAGTAACTGAAAATTTGCAAAACTATGCACTGGAAATATAGCAAAAATAGGATATGAAGAGTTACAGGCCTGGAAGTAGCACTCCAGAACTGTACCTGCTATACTGGGTTGCTTAATCTAACAGAATAGATTTTCCCTGCTGATATTTGTACATTTTTAACTTACTGAATATATTATCACAAAAACTATCATACTAGCCACATCTGCTCTGATCATTATGGCAAATCTGCTTAGTGTATCTGATCTTAACATTCAGACTGTGAGACTGTGAGCTCAAGGGCTGATCCATGGAACCATAATGTCTTTACTACTTTTTCCGCAGTGCCTAATGATAAATGTAGCTTTACAAGAAATCAGGAACATAATCTTCTCTTTGTGATCTAAAAATGCTTACTGGTCTGCTGGTTTACTGCCTGTCTTTTGTTCTCGAATTTCGGTAAAAGCATTTTGTTTTTCATTGTGATGTTTGCAGAATCACAGAATTGCAGTGGGTAAGGGTTGGAAGGGATCTCTAGAGAGCATCAAGTCCAACCACCCTGCTAAATCAGGTTCTCTACAGTAGACTGCACAGGAAACATCCAGGCAAGTCTTGAGTATCTCCAGAGGAGGCTCCAGAACCATTTTGGGCAGCCTGTTCCAGTGCTCTGTCACCCCCACAGGAAAGAAGTTCTTCCTTGTGTTAGTATGGAACTTCCTATGTTCCAGTTTGTGCTTCATTTAACCTATCACTTACAACTACTGATAATTGTAAATATCTGGTTCAGTAATGTTTGAATGTAGTTTTGACTGATCCCAGATGATTAGTATTCTTTCTCCTTTATTTAATGTAATTAATTCAATCTGACACAAACCGAACTGTATGGGACAGATAATTAAAGGAGTCTGAAATTTGTTTTAAAGTCTTCCGTTGCCCTTCCTCCACATCTTCCAGGGTCACTGTACAGAAAGCATCTCGGAGGTATTAACTATACTAATCAATGTCCATTTCCCATGAACAGTCCACTCAAACCCACATTCTAAGATTTAAAGACTACTATCTTTTAAAACTGTGGATCTGTTCTATCAGCACAGCTGTTAATATCTCATCCTATGAGATAAATTTAAAAGAGTTCCTTCAGCTTCACAGCCTTTCACTTCAAATACCAGCCTTTGAGGCTGAGCACTGTTAGGTCCTGAATATTCAGTATTCCTGTGCAGTGAGTGGGGAGGGTCAGGAATAGAAGACCAGCACTCACAGGATTTGCTGAGCAGGAAGGCTCTGTAGGGTATTGTGCAGAAATGCCAAGGCCAGCAGATCCACAGTGATTATCTTAACTGCAGGCTCTGTTATCCAACTAACCTTCAGCTCAGCAAGGGAATTAATTACTCCAGTTTCTAAGGTTTCTCTCGCAGACAGAACAAGACATGAATTGTATCTGTCTGGACTCCCACACAATGAGCCACATTGCCCCAGACCCATGACAAAACTCCATTAAACTGCCAGTTAGATGTAACAAATGAAAATATTTTCAATGTGGTTATTCTGACCCTCCTCAAACAGGATAGCAGACGCAGTTGGTTAATCCCACAATAGCCATGCATCTCAAAGAACAAATCCAAGGTGAAAATCAACCTATCCTTCCTCTGTAGGGGTCTAACATGACCCAAGTCCCAGCCAGCCATTGTTCCCACAGGCTCAGATACAAGGCTCTGCTTGCACCCCATCAGCCTCCACTGGTGGTGCCCAGCCCAACCACATCCTCCTTCTGGGGACAGTGTTGTTATCACTGTGTCTTACAGTTTTCAAGTGGAAGATATTTTCTTTCTTTTCTCTGCTCCATTTGGGCAATGGAAGACCCAGAAACAGAAGTGGTTGTAGTGGTGATACTCTGCTGCATGCAGTTATAGATACTGTTTAGTCTTTGTATCAAATGACTGCAGTGGCAAGTAAGATGTTGACAAGTCTTTAAGGATGAAGTGTAATAACTCACAGCCTACTTTATTCCAATTGCCTCAATGTCTATAAGTTTTGATTAGGGAGTTTAGACATAACTATTTCCTGGCAAAAGTCTTGCTTTACCTTCATCAGCAACTGAAATATCATGAGAATAAGTAACTTCTGCAGCTTCACCACCAGAGTGGCATGTTGTCTAGTCTCCATAAGGCTAAATAAGGAGAATTTTGTAGAGACTTGAGGGAGCTGATATGAATAAATGGACACAGGGATTTGTATAGCGCTTATACTGGCTGGTGACTAAACATTACCATACTTGAAGCCATGCCAGACTTGCAGAGTCTTCTTTTAATGAGCAAAATTCATACTTTTCCCTTAGATCTGAGCCATATTTTCATAATAAATTCTTGAACTGTGATAATCAGTGCCCAAGGGAGTGCTCTGGGAAACAGACTTTCTTCCGAGATGCTCTGGGATATAAGGGAATTTTTCTTTTGCTAATCCTCTTTACAAAACATGGTGCACAGTCATTTATCTGACACTGTCTCTTTAAGCTGATGTGGGGAAGAATTGAAGTTAAGTCTTTTTCTTCAGGAAAGCATGGGAAGATCTTGAATCTGTGAGTCTAAACAGATTCTTTCCCATATGTTTCATTTATGTTTATGTATTAAATCTATTTAACTTTTATACATGCTTTCTGCCTTTTCAACCTTTTGCCCAACAACACATGCATGACAACATAATGCTAGCTTTCGGCTCATATAATGAGTAAAGTTCAGCCAAAGAGGGCTTCATTAATGGAAAACAAAATCAAGGCTAGGGCAACAGCTGCAGCATCTTTTCTCTACTCCTCTCCAACTGAGATCTCTAATATGATGATCTTAGAATAAGAGGAGAAAACACACAGCAGAGTTGCCCTAAAATGCTTGGCAAAATTTTCTCCCTCCTCCTCTCCTGCAGCAATAGTGCTGGTGACCACTTCCTTTCTGCCCTCATGCACAGAAGCCTGCAGCTTGCAGAGGTGGGAGAGGAGCTGGGCCTGCCCCCTGGGTGGCCTCAAGTCAGCATCCCAAGCATTCATAAACATTTGAGAAGTTTCCTGATGAGACATTAAAAACAGCAATTTTTGGAACTGGTTGAGTCTTTACAGATGAAGCCTGACAGGACACCAAAAATGGCCTGATTTGTCAAAGCTGGCAATGCTCAAGGTCTTCTTGATTATAAGGACTGAAATCACGTCAGGACTTAGAAACACTGAAAACTCCTTCAGCTCTGATTTATTATCTGAAAGCCAACTACAACATGACCTAGAGAGTTTTTTGGGTTCATTTTGCTTTCCAGACTGATTGCATTTTAGTACAAGTAGCAGCTGTTGGTATCCTCATGTTACATGACAGTTTCAGCTTTCTCATTTCTGGTTATAAAAAAAGCAAGCTTCTCAAAGTAACAGAAGAAAACTTAAAAATGAGTGTCGCCAGAAGGTGAATAACATGTTGGATTACTTGTTCAATGTTTGGGCTTGTTAAACTGGAAGCTTGTGTTGTCTAGCTTCTGTTTCCCCACAAGATCTTCATTCAGTCTCTGAACTCTGTGCCAACTGCTCCGTACTGAAGCTGTGAATGCTGTATCACAATTTATATCACCTTTAAAAATAATTTCATGGGAATTTTTCATCCTTGTACAAGATCCAGTCCAGATTTTCGTAGAAATGCTGGCTTTGAAACAGAAAGGAGAAATAACTACCTTTCTGGAAACAGTTCTGTTTTTTAGCCAGATGACAGTCCTAGGAGAAATGAGAAACTCTTAGGAATGTCTAAGCTACCAAAGCATCCTCTTATCCTTTTCAGTTCTAAGGACAGAAAAGGATATTTTGTCTTCTTGTTAGTCTTTTGGATAAAAAAATAATGTGCAGGAAACAGAGGGTGAACACTCTGCTTCTTTGTATTGCGATAAAGATGAGCGCTTCCATTCTGTCATGAAAATGCCTGATTCCAAATTTCAGGGAAATCAGCCTTACTCCCTAGCAATTACTCTCAAAGAGATGCTAAGACATTTTTTTTCTTCCATTTACAATCCTCCATTATCACGTAACACATGTTGTATGTGACTAGAGCTGCACGCCATCACGCAGTACAGCTGGAAGTATGGTACGAGCCATTCTGACTCATTTGTCTGTGCTTTCAGACATTCAGATGTTGTCTTTTCTTATGTAGTTCTGATTTTGGACTAATATGGGAGTGGTTTATTTTGTGGTTACTGTCCAAATTCTCAAAGCCAAGCACAACTGCATGCACTGTCAGGACCAAGCGTCAGTTTATAGAATCATAGAATGTCCTTGGTTGAAAAGGACCACAGTGATCATCGAGTTTCAACCCCCATGCTATGTGCAGAGTCACAAACCACTAGACCAGGCTGCCCAGAGCCACATCCAGCCTGGCCTTGAGTGCCTCCAGGGATGCGGCATCCACAACCTCCTTGGACAACCTGTTCCAGTGCGTCATCACCCTCTGGATGAAAAACTTCTTCCTAATATCCAACCTAAACCTCCCCTGTCATAGTTTAAAACCATTCTCCCTTGACCTATCACTATCTCCCTATGTAAATGGTTATTCCCCCCCCTGTTTATACACTCTCTTCAAGTACTGGAAGGC
>PPHD01021340.1:0-13290 GCA_002909625.1 Bambusicola thoracicus | reverse complement strand
GAAAGGAAAGGAAAGGAAAGGAAAGGAAAAGAGAGGGGAGGGGAGGGGAGGGGAGGGGAGGGAAACCAAAGGACACTAAAAACCATTTTTAAAAACTCCATACTCACAGGGTTTAAAATTCTTACTGTAAAAAGCATTCCTCACTATTTCAAAATAGCGCAATGCATTTGAAAATGATTGGTTTTAATTACAGTTGACAGTTCTTAGCGTACCACCAGTGACTCTTAACAGCATACAACCCTATTGTAAAACTGTTTGCGAGACTTTAGTGCAGTAACCATATCATTTTAAAGTAATTCTTGTACAGACATATGAAATAGGACAGATTGTTTCACAGATCGTTAAATGCACTGATTGACTAATTGCTTTAGAGAGAGAAACATAGACTGAGTCCTCGGGTTCTTGGCTGACACTGTCATTTCAGCTAAAGGAAACTGGTTTGTTAACCTTCAGGGACTTCTGATATTTATGCATTTGTTTAATATCTCTCTGCTCATTCCTTACTGAAGTGACAGAAGTTATTTTCATTTTTGTCATAGGATCTCAAGGCTCATAGACATCCAATGGAAGTCTAGGTACTGTGGCTTACAGTACCATCATGTTGTCACATCAGGTGATAACTACCTGTGTCACTGCTTGAAACTTTCTGCGCTATGCAAACCTGCAAAACTACACCCTTTAGAGAGCAAGTTCTTCAGCTTAGCATCTACTGACATTCATCATAAAAATCAATCTTAACAAACATTTTGGAAGCTATTACCAGTATAGAATATTAAGCAGATTAAAACAGCTTAATTGATCATCTCTAAAATAGAATCTGCTAGAAAAGAAGCAAGCTCAATATTGGCCACAAATGGTACTTTTTTAGAGCCATTATTACTTAAAGGTGAGTTTTTATCAGGATGAAAAAAAGACAAAAATTGATATAAGATTTAAAAATATTAACAAAATATTTCTTATTTTAAAATTATGCATTAAATCCTACTTTCTTCCTCTAGAAAAAAAAAAAAGGAAGAAAATTAAAAAATAAAGCTTGATTTTTGTCTGATTAGAAATGAATGGTCTTACATTTTACAAGAATAACAAAGTATGATTTTTTAACTAATAACTTTCCCTTCATATTGTACTGTGGCTGCATGGTTGTATAGATTGCAAGCAAACACCATATAGAACATAAAGAACTTAACTTCATATGTGTCATCAAAGCTGAAATATTGAAAATTGAACCTTGTTTCATGTATTTTAGTTTGTTCAGATAATAAGACCTTAAGAAACTGTTTGTTAGCAAAGAAATACACATATTCTTTCAACAAGACAGGATGCCAGGTTCCATGTGTTTTATGTTTTCTTTGTGAAACAAAATTTTCAAAACACAGAGTGGAAATCAACAGCAAAACAATGTTGCAAGAAGCAATATCCAGGTCTGCCCTTATAAAGAAAGCCTACTTTGCTCTTAGTATCTAAGCCTAAATTCATCAGCTGCAAGCATACTCAGCTTCTGCAGAAAACCATCTGGTAGTTATGCTGCTCTTCTTGCTCCATGAACAGCAGAAAACTAGGAAACTGCCCCATTCAAGCTTGTTTTAAAATTACTAATTTTAAATTACTGAAATGCTGATTCTTTAAAACTTCTTCAGTGATTTGTTTGGCATTTTCAAACGTGTCTGGATGTCTACCCTTAAATTCTTCCCCATCATTTTCTTCCAGAGTCAAAGAAACCATCAAAGTGGAAGGTATGCTTTTTCTGGTATTTTGTGCCATAATTTTAATAGAGTCAGAGAGTTGTTTGAGCTGTAAGGGACCATTAAAGGCCATCTAGTTCAATTCTCCTGCAATGAACAGGGACACCTACAGCTTGATCAGGTTGCTCAGAGCCCCATCCAGCCTGTCCTTGAGTGTCTCCAGACATCCACCACCTCTGGGGCAACCCATGCCAGTGCCTTATTGCCCTTACTGTAAAAACTCCTTCTTATATCCAGTTTAAACCTCCCCTCTTTAAGTTTGAAACCATTTCTCCTTGTCCTTTTACCACAGACTCTTCTAAAGAGTTTGTCTCCTTCCTTTGGAAGAAGAACCCCCGTTTAGGTACTGAGAGGCCACTCTCAGGTCTCTCCAGAGCCTTCTCTTCCCCAGTATGAACAGCCACAGCTCTCTCAGCCTGTCCTCATAGGAGAAGGGTTCCAACCCTTGGACCATTTTTGTGGCCCTACTCTGGACGTGCTACAGCAGGTCCACATCTCTCCTGTATGAGGACTCCACATCTGGACGCAGTACTCCTGGTGAGGCCTCAGCAATGCAGAGTAGATCACCTCTCTCACCCTGATGACCACGCTTCTTTTGATGCAGCCCAGAGTGTGGTTGG
This sequence comes from Bambusicola thoracicus, assembly GCA_002909625.1. Lineage (NCBI taxonomy): Eukaryota > Metazoa > Chordata > Aves > Galliformes > Phasianidae > Bambusicola > Bambusicola thoracicus. The sequence goes on along the minus strand of PPHD01021340.1, from coordinate 10,928 downwards.
CTTTCTGGCCTGTTTGGGCACATTGCTGGCTCATGTCCAGCTTCCCATCCACCAGTGCCCTGAAGTCCCTTTCGGCAGGTCTGTGCTCTATCCTTACCTCTCCCAGCTTGCATTAATGGAAGAGTGGAGCCACAACCCAGGCTCAAGACCTTGCAAGGTCTTCCCTAAGTAGAAGATTTTGTTGTGACTAAGAGTCATTTCTATTTAGTCGAGCTCCAGGAAGTGATCCAAAGCATACTGGGGACTTTTTTGGAGTTGAAATCATTTAGCAGGATCTAAAACTTCATCTAAAACAAACAAACAAAAAAGCTTTATAAAATATCTCCTCAGTGCTCTGTATATTTTATATCAGTAATTTCCCAGTTCCTCAGCCAGTCCAGTGGACTCTCCTGTCTGGATAATGCTTATTGCTTCTTCTCATTAATAGCTCCTATGATCTACGTTTTAAAGATGTAAGCGCAAAGGCTGTTGAGATATGTGAATTCTTTGGCATGTCAGGAACAGCAGCAAGACAAAATAGAGACAACAAAGGCAAGACTTTATCTTTTGAACCTTGCACAAAAGCAAAACAGCCTTGTCTTCTTTTTTACAGATTCAGAACTGTATTTTTTTTATTTTTGATAAAAATATTTTAAAGTTGTTATTAACATTCACTATGAAGTGGGAAGTGGTGTGAGAAAGACACAGTGAAATGAAGAAAAGCAGGCCAGCTAAAAGACTCCTTCTTTCTTATGTGGGCAGCAAGAAACAACATGGTCTGTCTGTAAAAGGATAAGATGGACAACATGGAGATAAAGAACAGATGGGAATGAGGTGCACATTAAAGACTGGAGCAGTTATAAGTATGTGTGTGGGGCGGGAGTGGGGAGAAAAGCAGGCAGCAGATGAGGGATGATTCAGAGAAGGAAGATTGGAGGAAGTATAAAATGACTGAGAATAATAAGTAATATTATGGAACGGGGGATTTAGAATGAGGAAAGAAGGAAGAGACAGGGAGAATAAAAAAGAAATAAAAGGGAGGTGAAGAAAAAAAGTGAGAAATAAATAGGTACACACTACAGGTTGGTGGTGGGAAAAGAGAGAGGCACTAAGGCATTAATAAAGTGGAAAGTCATATTTGATGTTCCAGATGTGACATTTGTCTTCATACATGTATCAATGTGATATTTATGTTCCTTGAAATAAAAAGTAATTGTAATAATCCAACTTCATTTATAGGGAGGCTTACTACATAAGTTAGTTCACAGCCATAGTGTCCTAAAGATCCAGCCAACAGAGGAAAAAGATAGAAAAATTCTTATTAACAGATGCAAGGTCTCTTTATGCAGCTTAGTTTTCTCATGATGGAAAGTTGACTTACTTGAAATCAGGTGGCACATGCATTCAAGCATCCTATGGAAGTACTTCCAGAACAAGACATAAGACAGCAAGCAGCTGCCATTCTAGTAGTGGTTGTCCCATTCTGAAACATGTTTTCTCTGTCACATACTCATAAGTTAGGAGGTAAGATAAAATATGATGATTTTTTTTCACTTACTGTTATATTAAAAAATCTGCAGTCTTATCTCTTCTATTTTGTTTAAACCCCTTAGCACTGGTTGGCAGATTGCAGTATTATAAGAGCCAACACCTGACAATGAAAAATTGGAAATATCTTTTCATATTCATGAAGAATATATTTATTGTTTCATTACAGCTTAAGCCATAGCTCTTATTTCATGAAATCTCATTGCTTTCATCACTCGCTTCCCTCAGAAAGAGCTGCACATTCATTATAGTTTCAAGGGCTGCCTTTGTTCCTATTTGATTTAATATTTGTTGCCAATCACTTCTTTTGTTGACTGTTCAAAAGTTGAAAAAAAAATGAATACCCAAGAATGTGATGTGTTGCTACCCCCAGTCTATTGTCACACTTCTTTCTAAACACTGGGCTCTAGCATTCGTTATTAATATCTATTGGGTTTGACTATTAGCTGGAAGTAATGTTTGATCATCTTTCAAGAAAAATGTCACAATCAACCAAGTGTAGTGTAATAACAAAATCACCGCCTTTGTAAACACATAACATCCAAGAGAGGACACAGAATGTTTCATATTTATCATCAGTCTGTATCAATGTAAGTCTGTAAATTGTGTTTTGCTTCATTTGTTTTGACAGCAGTACCAAAGAATTTTCTTTATAATGTCAAATCCAGACAAAAATTGAGACTTATAATACAGTGTGGCTTTATTTTTAGAAGCAAAAAATATGTACCTTATATATTAAATAGTATGAGGTGATACATATTGTAAATTCATTGGTAGGTACGCATATTGCTGTTAATGTTGTTTGGAGGGCAGATACTCTCCTCTGCAAGAATGTCCTAGTTCTGACTACTGGGACCTCCAAAAAGGAAGGTGTAAATTATCTTTTCCTTTACTGGAAGACTGTGACTGTTGAGGAGAAGGGAACATCCTCCTAAACATCCCTGGGCCCTCCTTAAGCTCTGGGGCTTGGCCAAAGTATGTCGTGATTCTGCTTGGGCTTCCACAGTGGCCAATGGGTCATCATAAGAAGCTGCTTCTTTCAGTTATGAGTTCAATGGGAGGGTGTTCCCCTACTCCATGGCCAATGCCTGTGAGTTCATAGTTCTAAGTTCCTGGTCGGAGAGTTGATTCCTGTGCCCTTCACTCTCTTTCATTCACACACTGCCATATGCATGTAGAACAGGTGGGATTTGCGCAGCTAAGAGCCTGTAAAGTAAGTGATGTTTGCCTTTAATGTTATTTAACTATAAGAGGAGCCTTTTTTTGAGAGGTAGGGTGGTACACAACATTAGGAAATAGAACTTAATTATGGTTTTTGTAATTGCTTCAAAAGCATAGTGAGAAACAGTTTTTAACTGTCTGTGGAGATTTTTGAGAACTGCAGGAAGTTATATCAGTGTTGCTGGGACAGCTGTTCTGAAGACATCTGCAATAGGTGATCTGTTTTCAGAGCTCATCTTCAGAAAGACACAGTTGCTACCCAGAGCATAATCATTTTTTCTGAAGCATCAGTGCTGAATTAGGAAGATGCTCCTGAAATCTTTAAAGAGCAGTTTATAGTCAGTCTGTCTGGAGAAAGAAATATTGCTTAAGAGAAAAAAAAATAACAATATATTTCAGTATTAAGTTGAAATTTCAGTCAGTCTAGGAAGGTGTCATTTTGTAGCTTTTAACAGAAATCTAGTGTAGAGATAAACTCAGCCAAACCAAATAATAATAAATAAATAATAAAAGCTCACAAGATCCAAATAAATAAGTAAAATCCACCTGTTTTGAACATGTCCCACTGTATTCCCAGCTCAAGTAATCAGAGAGCCTGGAATGTGTGCCGTCATATATTATTGAACATTCCCTACCTTCTTCCAATGGTTTTTTTGTTTGTTTGTTTTTGTTTTTGTTTTTTTGCCAGATTATGCTACTGCTCTACTCAGGATTTGTATACCAACTTTATTTTGCAAAGGTGTAATGTCACTGACTGTGGAACGACCTCCAAGCTTTATGAAAGATGATTAGGCTATTTAATCTAGAATGTGGTTCCAGGCATGTTACCTCTTCATTGAGGGTAAGGTACAAAACTGAGCTGAACATCAACACTTGCTTTTGCAACAAAAATGTGTTCCTGGGGAAAAATAATAATAAAGAGAAAGAAAAACAGCAAGAAGAACAAAAAGAAAAACCCAGGAGTACCCAAGAGCATGAGAGAAAATGAGACAATTTGTACCAGCAATAGAATCATGATCAGATTAAGAATATAAAATCTGAGTCACCCTAAAGGTGCATGTAGGCCAGGGTTCTTCTCCTGATCAAAACTCCCTTTTCCTAGGCAGAGCAAAAGGGTTCAGTGTGTATGAGAGGTTCAGGGTACATCCTCCCAGTTTCTATCATGTCTATGAGGAAGTCTATGAGGAAGAGCCCTCAGGAGGGAGTTACAGTAATCTGATGAACTTTTGATGAAAATCCTTTCAAAAAGCCAAGCTAACGCAAACAACGTTTTTTTTGTTTGTTTGTTTGTTTGTTTTTTGTTTTTGTTTTTTTTTTTTTTAACAGAGCTTGATACTTTTTAGAATGCCTTCTGATAGCAGAGGGCTGGAATCAAAGTTGTCTATGCCCAAGCGATCTCTAACCTCAGAATATCCCACTTCAAGCATTGCTTGGAAGAAAATAAAATCCATCTCTCCAAAAATCAAAATTACTGGAAAGCATTTATCAGGAAGGAAAACATTTCTTCCTGACTTCTGTGGTGATCCACTGTATTTTAAATATGTCTGTTACTTTTAAGATTATCTGCAGTTTTTAAGTACCAACAAAGTTCTGACTTCCTTCGGTATGTTATTTGTATGTCACCTGATCTAAAACTAGTTTTTTCTTTTGGTATAATAAGAAATTTTAATGAGACATTTTCTTGTAACAAAGCGAATACACGTGAATGATGGAACTCATGTTTAACTCCATTTAAGCTGGGCATTACTTCTCCAAACCAATTCCAAATTTGTACCAGACAGTACTGGTGTGTTTTGCCATTTTCTCCTTTCCAGTAAATCCATTTGCCATCCATGTGGGGAGTTTTATTTTTGGAGATAGTAATGCTGCTCCAACACAAAGGAAATTTATCGGCAGTTTACAGGAATGGTTAACTAACCATCATTTTACCTTTGCATATCATATATCAAATTATTATGTCTCAGGCGTCTGCATTTCAGAAGAAAAAAAAAAAAAAAAGCATGTCCCAGCCCAGCATCTGCAATTGGATGAATGTGCATGAATCCTAGTGGTACATTAGTATTTGGAGATTTTTAATTGGAATTTAGAGGCATGTAAACTCATTAATCATAGCTGCTCTCTAATCCCTGCTAGGGTCTTACATGACAAATGCAGGATTCCCAATCAAACACAAATTTACATATTGATTTGATTTATGTTGAATGCTTGCCTGGGTTTTTTAACATGCCCTTATTTATCTGCATGCTCTGTCCTTGTATCTTCAAATTAATATTTTATTGTTAAATAATATGTAGAATGACAGATGTTTTTTCTTGATTCAAGAGTTGATGGAAGAGAAATCTCTTCCTAATCCATGTTTTTTTTTGTTTTGTTTTGCTTTGTTCTGTTTTTTATAAAAACAAAACATTTCTGGGTTGGCACCTAAAAGGTTAGGAATTTGAGAGGTTGTAGCGTTTCTTCTGTTGTTAAGTAAAATATGTTACTTGCATGTTTGGAAAAAGTTAGTGTAGGGGCTTATCAAATGCAAAAGGAAAACAGAGAAAGTTGAAACCATTTAAATGAGCTACGAGCACCTCATGAAAGAGATGCATGCCTATCACATGTTGAATCAAACTGTGCTGCCCTCACTAATAATTGCATACAGCAATAATTCTTTCTAGAACTGCTGAATGAAATTGTGTCTTTAATTGTGTAATGAATGGTGAGAGCATCCTGATCACTTCAGTCTTTAAAACTGATGATACAAAGGAGACCCACTGGGATTTGTGAACTACTTTTAAGGGCTCGGATAAACATAACTGTGAGTCAACAATTGGTAGCAGGCCGGAATTTGTTGTGATTACATTTTTAGGCAGCCTGCAAACTGGAAAAGATTGAAAATATGGTATTTTTAAGATAGTTCAATTTCTAAGATGTAGATATTTATAATAATTTATTATCATATTACATTTATTACATAATTTACTGTAGATCCTGAATAAATTTGTGAAAGGTAAAATAGCTATCCACATTGTCTAATCCTTGTGGATTCCATGATGGACCTCAATTTTGCTAACAGCCTAAAATACTAATGGAAGAGAAACATACAAAAGCTGCAGTAATTAATTGTGAGAATCTATTGACAGTTACTGTGAAGCACAAGCATTGAAAAATCTATTAAAGAACATAATTAGCAATATTTCTCTGAAGGGAAAATAGAGACTAGTGACCTCCTGCAAATGTCTCAGGTCCTAAAACCATGTGGTGAGTAAAAATCTGTTTTCTGTTGTATTTCTCTGTCTATATTCAGATATGTTGGTAAAACTTACAGAAGGAACTAAAAACAAAAGGACAGTAGAACACATAGAGCTATGTTTTGTGCAGAGAAAACTATTGGTATGTTTCAGCATCAAAGAATGTAATTAAATGCTTCTTTGCATTATCTGGTGAATCTCTGGTAGATTAATCACTGCAATGGCAAATGACAAAGAAAAAAACCTGATTAGACTATGATACACATATTTATGAAAAAATAAAGCCTACATTTGGTTAGGAAAAGAGCGAAATGAAGTAAAATATTATTTTGTAAGTTGAAGAACATACTAGTGCAAATTAATAAATTTGTTAGACTCTCTGAGACCTTTTACCCTAGCTTGATGAATAAGTTGGTGTTGCATCTACACAAGTAGAGAATATAAGCTCTGTGTTACATCTCACTCTTACAAAATATCCTCTATAAAGTTGTGGCATTTAATCTTTTAATGCAAAATGAATTTCCTGAGATTCTACAGCCAAATCTGTAAATAACTCTGAAATTAAATTTAAATGGGCCTGTTAATCTTTTTGTCTGGTGTACCTTTTTGTCACGAATGATTTAAAAATATGAAACTTTGAACTTTCCTTAATTAAAATGTTCTGTATTTTTTAACCAGCTTAAGAACTAAGGCTACAATTAAAATAATTTATGGATTTATAGCTACTCATCTTGGTTCTAAGACAAAGTTGAAATCCACTGCCCACTTTAATTCCTTATAGAGGAACTCTAGGCAGAGTTTATAAGCCTGCATCCCAAGAAGGCAATTCAGGAACTCATTTTTGCAGTGACTGGGCAAGACTTAAGTGTATATAACTTGGTATGCACAATCATGCTCTAAATGACAGCATATCCACAATGCGATCTGTGTCCAAGTTCCTATCTCTTGTGCACTAAACCCACAAGGGATTCTCTCTGAAGGATTTACTGTAGCACAGTTATCACACATGGATCTCACACCTTAGCAGGAAGTATGAGAACCAAAGTTCCTTTTCCTTGCACCCAGAGTCTGCCTGTTGTAGTTGCAGAGTCCTGAGCTCTCTACCAGGATGCAGGAGCTCAGTCTCTTCCTTCACCTGAAATAAGTCATGTCTTCTGATTTAAGTGTGTGCATCAATCACTAGTTAGTGGTGGAAAGTCCATGCATGTTTGTCCTGTTAGAAGTGAGCTTCTGATACTTCAGTGAAAACAAAAATCCATAGTGCAAGAAAAAGAGCACTTTCTTCTGCAGTTCAGATTTGGGCTGTGAGGCAGAAGGAATGCTTCCTGGACTCTCTTGAGATGCTCATTGACACTGGTTTTGTTCATCTTGCTATATTTGCAGTGGAGAGTATGGATCTTGCTTTACTGCACCACTGAGTAGCTTTGGGAACTTGAGTACTCTTGTTTGTCACTGTCCTTGACACTTTTGCTTTCTTGGTTTGCTTAGTAAGGATTCTGCATACCAAAGAGTAGGTGTTTGGTTATCCAAATGATACGGCTGTTAAATGCTAAGTATCCTGTATGTTTCTGTGGATCTAACCCAAATGCTGTGTTGCCCATATCTGTTTGACCATTGATTTTGAGTAGGAAAATATTTGTCTACAGTTGATACTATCTCTTTCCTTTAATGGTTGAAATTATTTGTTCAATGTTCATTGAAAAGATTAGCACTCTTAAATTACTGACTTCCTACACACTTCATTCAACCTTCACAATTTACCTGCTCAGGATACAGAGTAATAATGAAGGAACAGTGCTTGCTGTTTTACATTGTACTTCATGTAAAATAATTCAGCAAGTATCTTCCATAATGAATATGTATAATCTTTCTATTCATGAATGGAAAATCTTTTCCAACCGGAGTGATTCTATGATTCAGTAGATGTAATTAAATTAATCGATACATTCAGCCCTACAAGCCACCTAACCAGGAAGACTGAGTGGGTGAAACCGTCTATAAACAGATAGGAGAGTCTTTGCATTCACAAAAATGGTCCTCATGAGGGACTTCAGCCATCCTGATATCTTTTGAAAGGACAACACAGCAGGGCAACAGCAATCAAAGGTTCCTGGAATATGTCGGTGATAACTTCCAAGTAGTACAGGAACCCACAAGGAAAGGTGCTATGTTGAACTTTGGCCTCATCAATGATGAGGGGCTGGTGAGTAACATGAAACTCACGGATAGTTTTTGCTGCGCTAAACACAGGATGAGTTCAAGATCCTCAGGGTATCAAAGAGAGTGCACAGCAAGCTTGCTACTCAGGACTTTAGGAGAGCAGACTTTGACCTCTTCAGGAAAGCTGCTTGGCAGGGTGACATAGGATAAAGCCCTTGAGGAAAGAAGGGCCCATGAAAGCTGGTCAGTATTCAAGGTCCATCTCCTCTAAGCCCAGAAGCAGTGCATGCCAGGAAAGAGGAAGGTGGAAAAGAATGCCAGGAAGCCTCTGTGGATTAACAAGGAGATCCTGGACTTTATTTGGTGCAAAAACAAAGTCTATAGGGAGTGGAAGTGGAAGCAGGAATGGGTTACCTGGAAGGACTACAAAGAAATTGTCTGAAGAGCCAGCGATCAGGTTAGGAAAGCTGAAACTCAGAATTAAATGTAGCCAGAGATGTAAAGAGGAACATAAAGACTTCTTTACCTCAGTCTTCACCAACAAGGGCTCTAGCCACACTGCCCAAGTTGCAGAAAGCAAAGGTAAGAACTGGGAGAAGGAAGACCTGCCCACTGTGAATGAAGATGAGGTTCAAGGCTATCTAAAGAACCTGAAGGTGTACAAGTCTACGGGACTCATGGAGATTCATCCAGAGGTTCTGAGGAAACTGTCAGATAAGGGTCATGGCAGTCTGGTGAAGCTGCCACTGATTGGAGAAGGAGAAACATAACCCCCATTTTCAGGAAAGGATGAAAAAAAGATCCAGGCAACTACAGGGCAGTCAGTCTCACCTCTGTGCCTGTCAAGATCATGAAGCAGATCCTCCTGAAAGCCCAACTAAGGCACATGAAAAATAAAGATGGGGTGACTGATGGTAACCAACATGGCTTCACCAAGGGCAAATTGTGCCTGTCAAACTTGATGGCCTTTTATGATAGAGTTGAGTTACGGTGTCACTGGATAAAGGAAGAGCAACTGATACCATCTACCTGGACTTGTGCAAAGCGTTTGACGTAGTCCCGCACAACACCCTGGTTGCCAAATAGGAGAAAAAATGATGCATTGGATGGAGCACTCGCTGGATAAGGAATTGGCTGGATGGTCACACTCAGAGAGTTGTGGACAATGGTTCAGTGCCCAAGTGGAAACCAGTGATGAGTGGTGTTCCTCAGGGATCAGTGCTGGGACTGGTGCTATTTAATATCTTTGTAGGTGACTTGGACAGTGGGATTGAGTGCACCCTCAGCAAGTTTGTAGATGACACCAAAGTGAGTGGTTCAGTTGACATTCTAGAGGAAGAGAATGCTATCCAGAGGGACCTGGACAGTCTTGACAGGTGGGATCTTGCCAACCTCATGAAGCTCAGCAAGGCCAAGTGCAAGGTGCTGCACCTGGGTTGGGGCAATCCCAAGCACAAATACAGGCTGGGCAGAGAATGGCTTGAGAGCAGCCCTGAGGAGAAGAATTTAGGAGTGTCAGTTGATGAAAGACACAATATGAGCCAACAATATGCACTTGCAGCCCAGAAGAACAACCGTATCCTGAGCTGCATCAAGAGAAGCATGACCAGCAGGTCGAGGGAAGTGATACTGCCCCTCTTCTCTGCTCTCATGAGACCCCACCTGGAGAACTGTGTCCAGTTCTGGGGCCCCCAGTACAAGAAGGACATTAGGTTTTTGGAATGGGTCCAGAGGAGGGACGCAAAGATGATCAGAGGGCTGGAGCACTTCCTCTACAGGGACAGGCTGAGAGAGCTGGAGCTCTTCAACCTAGAGAAGGCTCTGAGGGGACCTTATAGTGGCCTTCTATTACCTGAAAAAGTTCTACAGGAAAGCTAGGGAGGGACTTTTTATAAGGGCATGTAACAACAGGATGACGGGAAATTGCTTTAAACTGGAAGAGGGTAGATTTAGACTAGATATTAGGAAGACATTCTTCCGTGAGTGTGGTGAGATACTGGAACAGGTTGCCCAGTGTGAGGCTGTGAATTCCCCCTCCCTGGAAACATTCAGGGCCAGGCTGGATGGGGCTTTGAGGAACCTGGTCTAGTGGGAGGTGTCCCTGCCTATAGCAGGGGGGTAGGAACTAAATGACCTTATAGGTCCCTTCCAACTCAAACTATTCTATGATTTCATTACCACTACATTTCCATTGCATACCCTTCATCCACACTGAAATATCAGCTTTTTCCAGCGTATTTACCAGATCAAAGTCATAATGAATTAAGACTTGATACACTTTTCCATCCTCATTTGAAAAATACAGTGAAAGATGTAGACTAATTTGAGGACTGGACTGAGATTTGTCCACTATATATTGGAAAATGACCTATATAGTGAAACTGCTGACACAACATTAATTTACAGCTTGCATAAGGTGGGTCAGGAAAGTAAAGTGCCTATAAGCTATAAATAGGATGCATTTGTCAATTGCCTTGCCCAGGCAAATTGTACTCACTTTTCACCCTGCACCTGTGTGCTTTATGGTTCTTGAAAAAGTGATGGAGCTCTCTATTCAAGTGCTTAATTTATGTATATCTTTTAAAACCAAAAATTTCTCAGTAATTTATTAGAATGGTGCTATCCAAATCTCTCACCAGTAATGTAACGACTAACCCCTACAGAGTGTCAAACTGCCTGTTTTCTTATAAGTTTATGTATCTACTTGTGTTTGGGCACAACTTTATTTATCTCCGAAACTTTTATATGAAACACTTGTGATGACAGTCTAACATACACGTTTTATGT
>PPHD01021339.1:0-13290 GCA_002909625.1 Bambusicola thoracicus | reverse complement strand
AGTCAGCCCTTAAATGGGGTCTAGGAGAGGTGAAGCCAGGCTCCACCCCTCCCGGTCACGCAGGTGAATTGCCTTCATCTGTGCTCCTGTGGCTGACTCAGTGCTTGCCTCAGGTGATCAGTCAGGGGTTCACACAATTCAACAATTCCCTTACAAAGCAGAAAGCATGGAGGTGGTGGGAAGAAATACACCTGTGTGGAATCTTGGTCCAAGAAGCCTGTACCTGCCATAGACACCATCTTCAACCGAGTTAAGGGCCTAGGGCGCTGCTGTGTTTTGATCTTATCCTCAAGCCCAGCAACCTTGATTGATACTGTACATTTTGGGGCCCAGAGACAGAAAGTAAGGGTGATTTTAGCATCAGAGAAGAGGATTAAATTCCCAGAAGGTATATGTGAAAAGTGATCTGTGGTGGGCTATCCTCAGATATGGACCAAGCTCTCATGTAATCAAATATTTAGAAGGACAGAGAAGAAAATAAATTGAGATAAAGGCAGGGGGATTGCTTACCAATTACCGCCATGGGCAAAGCTGTCTTGATTTGGGGAAAACTATTTGTTGCTAATAAATTAAGATAATGAGAAACACAAAGATTAAAACAACCCCTCTCCTCTTTCCCTTCCCAATCAGTAGTGGAAGGACAATATCAGTACCAGGGTAAAAGCATAAATGTTTTGAACTGTGCACGTAGGAAGTAGAAATAACGTTTTTATCTGTATTACTACTAATACCTGTGCATTCATTAGTCAGTGCATTTCCTTTTGCCCAAAACAAGACTTTGAATATAATAATCTGCATCTCCTCCTGGAGTGGTTGAAATATTGCCACAGAGCTTAGAAGAGGCTTGTTGGTAGCCAACCTTTATCTGAATCCTGTCTTTTTAAAAACAGACTGTCCAAGGAAAATCAGTGGTCTATAAAACTCAATGCCACACACGTATCAGCATGCAGTCATCATGAACTAATATGGAAGCACATATGGAGCCTCTCCCCCTTTCTGCCAGGTCCATTTGTTTATCCAGTGTCTGAGAAGAGAGTATCACCCTGCTAGCTTTCACTGAAGTTTCATTTAAAAGACTAGAATTTCTTGTAGCAAGTAATACTTGCATTTACTTTCCAAAGTCTTTTTCATATTCTTTATCTTCTTCCCCTTGATTATTCATGCTCACGTTCACTACACTGAGTAATTTGTGTTATCAGTGATTGAATAGAATGGTCTTCTCACGCATCAGCATGCAGATTACTACATACAATATGTGACTAAGTACTTGGAAAGAAAAACAGTTGTGAGTAAGGCTTTGTGTGAATTGTATTATGTCTGTAATAATACGAATAATTCCTAGTCAGCAGTGGCTTAATGCTTTCTAACAGCAATGGCAAAAAAAAGGGAAGTCTTAATTAACATTTAACCTACTAATCTATGTCCTATTCTCAAAATGGAATTTTATATTCCAGACACAATTTTCATATTTTCCAGGATCTCTTCAATGTATGAATTGATTAATATCTATAAATTTATAATATCTTAAATAATCACAGAGTGATTATTAGTAGTAAATGCTCAATTTTGCGTAAGCTTTTAAAATAATTGTTGCATAATAATGTTTGCTTGCAGTACAAATTTAAATAACGTAATGGTTATACCTCCTCAAGTTACGCCAGGGTAAGTTTAGGTTGGATATCAGGAAACACTTCTTTACAGAAAGGGTTGTTAAGCTCTGGAATAGGCTCCCCAGGGAGGTGGTTGAGTCACCATCCCTGGATGTGTTTAAGAGCCGTTTGGACGTGGTGCTCAGGGACAAGATTTAGCAAAGGGTAGCAGAGGGTAATTAGAGTTAGGGTACTATGGTTAGGCTGTGGTTGGACTTGATGATCCTTGAGGTCCCTTCCAACCTGAGTAATTCTATGATTCTATGATACCTATACTTTAAAGGAGGAATTTAAGGGGAAAGCATTTAATAGCTTTTACTCCAGTGCTGTGCTAAATCAAATACTTGTCTGTTACTTGAAATATATCTATTTTTTCATGATTTCGGAAAGCTATATTTAGTCCCCAGTATTAATATCTTCAATGTCCCAGAATGCATATTATCCTAATATGATTATGCATGATTATCATGAGTAATGTTCACCTTCATGTGGTTTTCAGATATTGCCTACCTCCTCCAGTTATTTTTTTGAGACTTGTATTGATTAGTAGGAAAAAATGCAATTTAAGTGATTTTAATAGAAAATTGTAGAGTACTCAATTTTATCTCTTTCTTACTAGCCCTGAAAATGCCTTTTGAATTGTAATCATTAGTTCTTTCAATTAACTTTCACAATGCTGAAAAGTGCTTATCCACATACACTGGGCAATCCCCATGTTACAATATAATTAGATTAATGTAAGCTCTATCATATCTGAGGAATTTCCAACTAAAACAAGTAAGGTCTGCTTAAGAAATACCGCTTGTAGCTATATTCACCTATTAATATAACTTCAGATCCATCATTAAGGAAATGGAATCTATTACTTTATTAATTTTTCTAATCTTACCCAATTTTCCTGGTTGCATTTTATTTTCTTTATTAGAGAAGCTATTAACAAATTATGTTTGACAACTTAACATGTGAACAATAATGAATGAGAATAACATTTTCTAAAGTCTACCTATAAATATTTTCCTATTTAAAGAACCAATAAAAATTTACTACATCTACTTTAATTATTAAATTTAACTTCCGCTTGAGTCTTGCTTAATCACTTTTCTGTGGATGAGTATGGTTATCCTCCCAGAATATCACACACTATATCAATTGAAATAATTTTAGTCAGCAAGATTTCATGGCATTTTCTAGAAGGTTATGATTGACAATTGGAATTGAGTGCTGTGTTATGGGGCAACGTTCTAAGAGATGCCCACTTACAGTAGGCACTGCCAGTCCAGTTATATTCTGTATGAGCTACCACAATTATGGATTTACAAATAGCACCCTGTAAGACCTGTCTAGTGGCATTTCTTGAACTTATTGATGACCACCTCATGATTTGTCTAGAGGCGTTCAATCAGAACACACATAGTTACATCAGAAAAGGAATTTTTTCCACACTCAAGCAGAACTGCCACAGTGAGCTCCTCTGAATTGTGCAGTTTAGTAGTGGAAAACTACAAGTTCTTTTAGATTGCTGGTGAGTAATTCACCGTATGCAAATTATATCAGGTTAACCAAGAATAATCCAAAGCACATGCATTCAGAGTAATACAACTTGGACACAAGCACATTACATTATAAAGCAAAATATATAGATTACAAACTCTCCCTGGAAAGCACTGAGCACAGACAAGTGTATGAGCCTTATGCAGAAGGCATTCCTATGGGTAGAAAAATTCAGCTCATCAACTAATGCCAAGAGTCAGAGATGGTCTGTGTCTGACCTGTCTGAGATGGTACCTTCCCCTGTTTTCCCTCTCTCTTGAGAGAGAGTACTATTTCTTATTCTACAGGTGGAACTTGAGTCTACACATCTTTGTTCTGATTGGTGCAAAATTCTCTTGTCTCACTTTTAAAGGTATAGGACAAAGATTTATGGATGTGGAGTCCATGCACCATAAGAAATTGTTGCAGCTTGGAGATGAGTAGCTTTTGGGATGAAGGTGTGTTTTGGTATTATACTGAGTGCATAATGAGCAAAGTTCACTAATGAATGTGTTTTGTCAAAAGGATGACAGACTTTTGGCCTAGCACATAAGAAGCTTGGCAACACTAGGTCCTCATCCTGGCATTGTTCTTCTTACAGTCAGTACATCAAATTCTCCTGATGTTGGTGACACCTAAGGTTGTCTAGGGAACTACTGTGGATGCCAGTTAATGGCATGAAGGTTTCTCTTGTTCTTGTACACCATGAACAACCTGTACCTTAATTTCCAGTAAACAATGTTATACTTTAAGCAATTATCCCACAGTGACAAAATAAGTCTCATAGACATTAATTGCATTAATAGAAATAGATGCATAAATTATTAACATTTAAGCCACGAAACTAATTGCATCAAGCATTCTGCCTTAGTAATTTGATTTCTTTCTATAATGAGGTAACCTACTTAGATTGGATGAAGGGAAGGCAGTCCTATAATTCTTCTGGATTTTAGTTAAAGTCTTTGATATTGTTCCTCACAGTAACCTTCTGGAAAAGTTGTCCACATATAAGTTGAACAGGTTCATGTTACACTGAATGATGAACTGTCTAAACAGCATAGCTCTAAGAGCCGTAGTAAATGGGGCTACATCCAACTGGTGACAAATCACTAGCAGCTTTCCTTAAGGATCAATTCTAGGGCCACTCTATTGTTAACATTTTTAACAATGACCCATATGCAGGAGTAGAATGAATCTTCAGTAAGTTCTTTGATAATACCAAGTATGGAGGTTCTGTTGACTCCTTGGAGGAAGAACAAGCCTGGAAAAGTGAAATAGACTGAAGCACTGGAAAATCAGCACAGATAACAACAAAGGAAAAATGTCAAGTGTTGTAGCTGAGAGACAAGGGGATATGGAGTAGCTTAGCAGAAAGGGATCTGGGGGTGCTGATCAACAATAGAATCATAGAATTACTCAGGTTGGAAGGGACCTCAAAGATCATCAAGTCCAACTGCAGCCTAACCATAGTACCCTAACTCTAACAGCCCTCTGCTAAATCATGTCCCTGAGCAGATAGGATCAACATGAGTTAGCAGTGTGCCCTGGCAGCAGTAAGCCAGCTCCTTCAGGACACTGGGACATATGTCATAGGGACCTATAAACTTATACACATTCAGTCTCATGAGGTATTCTTGAACATGCTCTTCACTTCCAGTGGGAGAGATTTTGCTCCAGGGATGTGAGGTCTGGGGATGTGAGAGACGACTTCCAATGAAGACTTCAGCTTTCTATGTGTCTGTTGAAACCAGTCCTCCCTTCTCATTTATCAGAGAGGGTACACATTCTTTGCACTTTCTCTTCTGATCAGTGTACCCATAGAATTACTTCTTGATATTTTTCACATCCCTCACCAAGTTCAGCTCCATCTATGTCTTAGCTTTCCTGATCTCATCCCTGCATGTCTAGACTGCATCCCTGTATTCTTCTAGGGTAACACATCCTTGTTTCCACTGCCTATATGTGTCTGTCTTAACCCTCAGTTTAGCCAGCAGGTCCTTGCAAAGCTATGTCAGTTTTTTGACCCCTCTGTTTGCTTTGTGTTACTGAAGGACAGAGAACTCCTGTGCTCTCAGAACACTCTACTTATAGAATTGCCAGCTCTGCTCCAGTCCTTTGTCTTTATGGACAACTTCCCAAGGATCTCATGCAGTAATTTCTTCAATAGTGTTATTCTCACTCTAAATCCAAACACAGTACTATATTAGGTACTATGAAGAAAATTAACTCTATCCTAGACAAAACCAGAACACCAGCATAGAAATAAGTTGTATTATCGCAGTTGCCTTCAGTGCCCCAATATGCTCATTTTAATGTGAACTTAGCACTGTTAGTGGACGCAGCTAGAAAATCTTGCAAAAAATATTTCTTATTCCTGAAGTTCTTTAACCTGGGAACTGTACTTTAAAAACAAAATGTACACAAGACCACAAAAAAAAAAAAAAAAAAAAAAAAATCTAATTTCTGATAGTCTGTCAGTTAATATTTACCTTTCATGTGAATCAAAATGAACATATGTGCTTGCAAGCATTGCATTTTCTGATGTCATATATTGCAAAGAAAATTGCTAGCAAATTTGAATGATCAGAAGGAGTTAGTCACTTTTCTGTGTTCACAGATTTTTCTTATCAAGTATATGAACTGAATATTTTTCATGTTGAATTATTACTTCATTGTCATCCTCGTTCTCCATCTATTTTTTTTTTTTTTCCCATTCTCATACAGTCAAAGGTTTTGAGCTTACTTTCCTCTAGAGGCTATGACTGAGAGAATATTAAAAACATGTATTATCTCCTAACAAAAAAACTGTAGATAATTTATCTGTTGTGTCTTCCAGATGTTTTCGTTTTTTCTATATAAGCTTTATTTCTACATGTTCTTTATAAGTGGAAACAGAGAAGGGAGGGGAAGGAGTTGGGAGGAGGGAAGTTGAGCTGGTTGACTTGAAAGTAATCAGCAGGAAGACTGGGTTTTCTAATGTAAGTGCTAAAGTATATTCTCTCTGTAATGAACAAAACGGAACACTAGGTCTCTTTACAGGTAAACAAAAAGCAGAAATTGTTTTCAAAACTGCAAAATCTTTCTTTCCGGAGTATCATTCTTAATTTCATACACCACTGAGCTCATTGAAATTTCTTGTTCAGCTGAGTATAGCTTTCATTACTAGTCCCTGTTTCTCTTACTTTTGGACAACCTTTCTCACAAAGAACTGGCAAAATGTATGCATATTTCATGATCTCTGATAATGAAATTGTATTCCTCTTTAAGGTTCACACATCTAGCATTATATAATGTTGATGCATGCAGTGCATCATGGATAGGCATCTAGAACTTGTGTTTATGATATTACACAGTATTTCAAGAAAGTTGACAGGTTTCAGACATAGTCGTCTCTCAGAAACACCCTTTCTAGTTAGCATTTTGAAAGAGAGAAGTTTGAAATAGTCTGTTTGTTGTTCCATAGACAGTAATAGAGTTGAAGGTGCTTTGTGTTATGCATTAGTGTAGTAATATTATTTGTTGTTGTTGTTTTATATGCTTTGTACATGTATGCTTTTCTACATGCATTTCTACAGGTTGTACATGTAGTTGTATGGGCTTTGGGGTATTGCATAGCCCAGTAACAATATTTAAAGTGGTGTCAACTACAACCTTGCTCTAGGGTGCTTAATCCTGTAGGTAACAAAGAATCCTATAAATGGGTTACGTAGACAGCAATTATAGGACAAAGCTGATAGTGCATTATGCAGTATGTGTTGAGTTTCAATAAAAGCTTAGGTTCAGTGCCAATAATTTATCACTGACAAAGTTAGAATGGCAAATAATCAGGGTGCAAGTCACAGCTATAAAAATCAGTGCACCTAGTTCTTAAAAATACCCTTCTGAGCTGTTACTTACTCAAAAGCAATTGCCAACTATTGTTCTGCAATTTCTTTTGAAAAATCAAGAGGTTAACCCTTTATTGTATTGATAGCAGTTGTTGCTCATGAAGGATTTCCAATTCAGACATAGAAACACTTCCCTCCCGATCATATCATATTTTTCAGAATTATTTTGATACTATTGGAACTATAATTCATAAATGTAACATTTAAAGCTTTGTACACAATGTACAAATGAGTTCTGACAATATTTCATTTGTTCTTTTATTCTTTGCAAATGTGCCTGTTATAGTTAGGGGCAATAATATAACATTATCATCAGATAGGAATGTTAATAAATAGGAAGCTATAAGTGCAATAAATAAACACAGAATGATATTTATTACACTCAAATATGTGTACTTCCAAAGTATGAGTAGAAATAATCTGTCAATTATTAGCACAAAAATGCATGTGTCTAGTGAAGGTTTCTGTATATGACCTATGTTGTCTAGTTTGTGGAAATTAGCTGTGGGATTCAGTTACCTAAATAAAATGACCTAATGCTACTTGAGATATTGTATAGAAACTAAGATGCCTATACCTGGCTGTAAAATATGGTACAGGATGTAAGACTTCATTTGATTTCTCCTATATGGACAGCTGTTCTCATTTGATATTCCACTGGGGATATTTTCTACTCTTCAGTTACTGCTCAGAAAATGAAAGGCCTCCTCTTAGTGTTCAAGATATGTACAAAGGGTAGTAGCTATAAGAGATGACACGTAGAAGATGTGCGTCCTGGTTGACAACTGGATGTCAAGAAAAGGATTGTCTTAATTGGATTGTCTTAAGGCATCTCAGATGGTACAAAACATTTACTCAGTGGCAATTTCATTGGCACCATTTCTTTAGATGTCTAAGTGTCTTGAATCTGGAGCTGTATCACAGCCCAGAAATGAAATTCAGTGGTTTGGATATAGCCACTAAGAACTAGCCTGTCTGGACTGGAATGTTTGGCATTAGTCACTCTAGATCAATTGATCAGGGAGTCAAGAATCACCTTATTTCAGATTTTCAGAAGCCTGGATATAATCTTTATTATCTCTATTCATGATGCAGGAACTCTACAGGATTAATTCAGTTGTATAAATCTAAATCACAGTTGTCTACATTTGACCAGGTGAATCCAACTCAGAACAGCTTATATGATACTCTTCATTTCATAATAACATGTAAAATTGCCCTTTTTCTTCAGATCACTTCCTTGAAGTTTCTACTTATTTCTTCCTGCATGTCATTGCCTATGCAGTGTTTAAGTTTGAACAATCTTCTTTAAAGATAATAGAAGCACTATCATTTTTTTTACAACAAATATTTGCTGAATCAGCATCTACAAGCCAGTAACTTTGAATGCAAGTAACAAAACAAAGCTGATTTTAAACATGTATATGTATTTTTCCCTAAATTATATGTAGCTGAGATAGTACACTTTCTATCAAGAAGTGTTAAGGAGACAAATTTCAGGTAACTTGGTGCCAGCTGGTCTAATGGCTCCAGCACATGACATGGCTGGGCCCAGCAAGCCAAAATGGTGGCACCTCTGAGAAAGGTGCTCCAGGTGCCATAGAAAAGATTTCTCTGTAGACTGACGAGAGGACTACAGTGGCACCGTGACTGACCAGACCTGGTTCTCATTACTGCCTCTTCTTCTTACTATCTTGTCTTACTATCTTGTGTTGCTATGAAAAAGATCCTTGACTAAGGACATTTAAGGGAGT
The DNA here is from genome assembly GCA_002909625.1 of Bambusicola thoracicus. Classification (NCBI taxonomy): domain Eukaryota; kingdom Metazoa; phylum Chordata; class Aves; order Galliformes; family Phasianidae; genus Bambusicola; species Bambusicola thoracicus. The sequence goes on along the minus strand of PPHD01021339.1, from coordinate 4,470 downwards.
AGACACTCCTAGGTACACTTGCACGTATAAAGACAAAAAATGCCGTAAGCAAGCATTGGAACAAGATGCCCAGAAAAGTGACAGTTTTGTCTTCAAGTAATTTCTGGACAAATCCTTGAGATAGACAGAATAAGACCATTGTTTGCTATGCTTTGAGCACAGACTTAACTAGGTACCTCCCAAAGATTCTGCAGTTCTATAACAGAGCTGAATATTATATTGTGTCAAATCAGGCTGTATAGTACCATAAAAAAATTTGAGTGACTGAGTCACTCTCGGTAAAAACTAAGCAAAACAAAACAGAACAAAACAAATACTATTGTAGATGAAACAGAGTCCAAGACATCCACCTCCTGTGTTGTCAGCACACTAACGAAGTAATAAAACTAAGGTCACTTTTCAATTACTTTTTTCACTGCTTACAATTGCCTTACTTAATAGAGCTGGTGTTTGTAGTAATTTTAACATTTCAGCCTTTTGAGTTAGTAGTGTAGAAGGCCTAAGTGATTTCAGGTAGTGCTATTTTAATTATTTGGTAAGCATATTTTAAGAAACTATGGGGAAAATAATTATATTGTTAATCTTGTAAAAGGAATATCAGAAACTGAGACAATGTATAAAAATTAATTGTGAACTATCAAAGGAGACTATTTAAAAGAGATACTAGACATCAACCTCTTTTTGAAGTGAGAAAGTTTAAGTGTATAGTAAATGAATTCAACAACTAAGAAGGAAATGTCTGGGAACCAGATGTCAAAAATAAATCTTTAAATCTACAGAATTACTTCTGTATTTCAGAATTACAGAATTCCAGAAAATCTATAGATTTTTTTAATGTGATGCTGAACAAATTACTTGAATATAACTACCCACTGGTGATTATTAACTATGTTTTCATTCAGAAGTGCTTATGCTGAAAATTAGGGTTGCCATCAGCAAAAATACTAAGCATTTGCAACTTTGAGAAGTGTGATAGGAAAATATTGCATAGTATTTGATGATTCTTTGCATAGAAAATGAAACAAAATCAACGGGAAACGAAAATCAACAATAAATCAGGGATTAGGCAATCAAATATGAAAATCCTAGAGTTTCATCTTCATCACTCCACTTTTTTTTTCTCCTTAATGTGAGGATAATTCACTTTCTCTGTGTATAATATACATATTATTGCATCTTACCTAGTAAATATATTATAAACATGAACTCCTTGATATTTGTGAGGGAGTTATCTGTTATGAGGAATGCCACAGAAATGTTTATGAGGAACTTTAACCCATTCTTGAATTTATGTTTATTGAATATTTTTATATACAAAAAGAATCTAGGGGTCATGTATAGAACTAGGATAAAGGGGTAGTATGGGTTTGTTTCCTATTAACAAGATAATATTTTGAACTCTGAATGCAGTAGGAATGCTGTAAGAAGTAAAAAACAAAAAACAAACAAACAAAAAAAAAACCTACAGGATCACATAATAAGATACTTTTTCATTTATGTGCATATTGATGAACTCAACCATTGTTTTTCCTTTGTTTTCCATTTATTTGATGCAAAATTAACATAGTGCATGTAGTAACTGTCTAGAAAAGTTCAGCCTTTTGTTTGATGAAATTTTATTTCACTAATTCTGGATGAGCAAGAAGGTGTCATAGCTTAGCATTGTGGTACAAATTTACTGCATTATTTCTCATATCAAATGTCAAATCATGCACTTTGTCTACTTCTTTTTTCATCTAATTAAAGACTCCGTTAAGGCAGGCCAGCAATTAGTTTGACATTAGCTGCAGTTCACTAACTAGTATTTAAAGTTCCAGTTCTTCCTCTCTTGTTGATTGGTGTTTTTATCAATAAGTGCTGATAGACTCTTTGGAAAAACAGGTTTCTTTGTGAATTAAAATGAAATACAACATGAATAAGAATGGGAAAGAAAGTCAGCTTTACAGCAATAAGCAACAATGTTTGTTTTATTTTCCAAAAGAAAGTTGTTACATTTCTACAGAGGTAGAACTGAAATGATTAGGGATAAGTGAAGCTCAAACCAGAACTGCAGCAATTCTCCACTTCTCTCTGCTTCATGTAGTGAAATGGTGTTAGCAGTAGCATTTGAAAGCCCACTCCCTAAGTTGTTTCTTTACACTCAGAAGTCTGATAATATGGTAGGGGGTTACATGACCTCACTTCTGTAGCTTGACTTCCACAGAACAAAAAGTGTATGCATACCCTGATTAGCTTGTGAGTGACTTCAAAGTACCTTTTCTGAGTAACTAGAGATGAAGACCTTGGAAATATTTGGGTAAATCTGACAGACAGCTGAAGACTTAATAATCATTGTCCTTATTGCCAGATAGTTTCTAAGAATTACCAGTCTGATATGATCATGGGAACGATGTTATGCAATTGTAAAACTTTTTTTTTTTTTAAATCATTTGCTTGTGAATTGTTTCTGACCTAACCAATACAATTCTATGCTCTATCAGATCAAATCAAAACACACACACACACACAAATTATTTTTTACTGAGATTTTTTTTTTTTCTTTTTTTTTTCTTTTTTTTCACTTTAGAAGAATGATAATTAGTGTATTTTGGGACGGGACCAAAGAGCCCAGAAAGAATATCTTGTCACAGGAGAAAATCAATTTGAACTGCAAGTTCCAATTAAAGTCTATATTTGTATTAAAGCAAAGATGTTCAATTTAAGCAATTAAGTTTTTGTTACAGTTAACTCACTAATCTTGTTTGCCAATATTACAGAATAATTTTAAAATATAAGAATTTACAGTTTGCTAAAATGTCAGTATGCTAAAAAAATTATTGATTCATATATGATAAGAACATTTTCATGTTATTTTAACAACATTTATTTTCATAGACAAACAGCATCTTGTTCCTTGTGTTCTTAATGTGAATACCACATTTACTGTGGTCTTAAATGCTTCTCCTTTTAGATGTACTGAGAACATGAAGAGATACCTGGGAAGTACATTTTAAATAAATTAATATATATTAGTTCCCTAGAACACCAAAACTAGAGAGTGAATTATCAGCTTATCCCTAAAGAAAGATATTCATCCTGTCCGGTATGTGGTCATCGACTTCAGTTAAATTTATATATAAATTAATACAACAAGAAAATTTTCTTCTAACTCCATGGGTGCAATTAATATTTTAATATCATGGGAATATTTAAAGTAAAATAAAAATTACAATGGTCTTTGCTAATGTTTCTTGATCTAGATGTTCTCTCCAGCAACACTGGTTGCCAGTTGGCAGAGAGAATAAATGCATTCCCCCGAAACAAAAAAAAGAAACAATAAAGAAACCTAACAGTCTGAGAATGGCCTTAGGCCAGAGGGGCTGCATCAGTCACAGGTACTCCACTCCTCCTAGCACAGGACTTGGAGTGCTGGCTAGTAGTGATCACACCTCCCAGACCAGTAACATGGGAAAGACTGATGTCAAACTATGATGCTGACGGGAGAGTGGAATAGTGATTTCAATATCAGAGAAAAGTGTCTATGAGGGAGTATGCATAGCACTTTAATGTATTAATACATATATTTTTTTTTCTATATTCCTTAGGTAACTTGGACTGGTAAAACATTAAGTGGACTAGCATTTGAATGTCATCTTCAGATGTATAAACTGTGTTCCCCTTTGCTGGCAATAAGATTTTAAATGTAAGAACTGCTACTTTCTATGATATTCAGGATTTTAATTCTACTAAGAGCACCTCCCTCTCAGATACACCTTGAAGTATCTATAGCCATGGATCAGAGTATAGTAGCAGGTACACTCTGTAGTGGCTATGGCTATGGATAAGGCCACGCTGTAATAACTCAGTGTCTGCATTAATGGATGAGTCTATGATATAAGAAGTACACCTCTGAATGGACTGTGGCTCGTGGATAACACCATGTTGGAGCAGGAGCAAAGAGGAGGGTTCATTGCAGTGTTACACTATGGCCTGATCTGAGTTGCATTTTCTAGAAAGTCTCTAGAGAGATTATCTAGACAGCAAATAGGTGCCTTGCCTATTTTTGGTGGCACTGGTTCTGACTTGAGTCTGACTTCTGACATTAATTGGATGTCCTAATGTGTTAGTCCCTTTCTGGATCTGAGCAATTATCCACATCCTCTCTTCTTTCCACCCCAGAGCTTTGTATCTGTTGGTTACGGGGACTACAGAAGCAAGAGGGTGTTTGTTCCATCTGTTTTGAGCGCAGACAAGAGTCCAGTTTCCCTCAACTTGTGTTTGCCATCTGTCTCCTCAGGGTTGGAAGCTTGTTTAGTTTCTTCCTCTTGCTGAGATTTAAGACAGGGCTGTCGATCTGCCTATGTCACTGCATGATACCAAGCATAAATCTCTTTATCCAGTTGCTGGACACTTCTCAGCATGGTGATTTTCTCTCACAAACTGGCCATCTGCTCAAAAATTTCATCAGGCTGGGCACACTTTCACTCATGA
>PPHD01021338.1:0-13290 GCA_002909625.1 Bambusicola thoracicus | reverse complement strand
TGGGCAACCTGATCTAGTAAATGGTGTGGTTGGTAGCCCTGCCCGGCAGGGGGGTTGGAGATTCATGATCCTTGAGGTCCCTTCCAACCCAGGCCATTCTGTGATTTGCAGTGATACTAATCATGTGACAGATTTATGCCTAATTTATTACCCTCGTGCTGCATTTAGAGAACAGTGTTCCAAATTATATACCATTTTATCTTGTGTTAACTTTGGAAGGGTTGACTTCCAATTGAAGTGGGTAGTTCTTCTATTTCACAAGTAATTCAAATTCTGAAATAAATAAAATCTTTGGCACAGTCTATATCACTTGTTAGATATTGGCATGGCAGTCTTAGTGGTGCCCATGTGTTTGAGCCAAGGAAACCTTCAAGACTCCACAAATAAGCGTCAAACTTTCAGGTGTACCTACAAAGACGAGTGGGTTTCAAAACCATTTATGCTGTTCAGCTTATGCATTGGTGTCTTCTAACAACTAGCAGAGGGCTCTGAAAGTCAAGGACCCTCATTAAAATATTTCAGTGCCTTTCAGTGAGAAGTAAGGCATGGATGAATCTACAGAACCTATACAGAAAGGGTACCTTTTTCCACACCTTGATTGTGTGGAAATGTAGTTATCTGGGACTAAACGGGTTAAAGACAGTGGCAGAATATTGTATATTATCAAAGCATAATCTGATGTATTTGGCATTTTGCCTGAACATTTCAACATTCAACTTAAACTTTTGCAGTTCTTGTTTAACACTGAATTCTTGACTCAAACTTCTTTTTAAATTCTGTGAATTCAGATTAGTCATAATTGTGCCGCTTATTCTGCCATAGCTGTTAGAGAGGGAATGATTAACTGACAGTCAAACTTCTTTTGAAGAGTAAGGGGAAGAGAGGAGCATTCTGGAGATGCCATGTTTGATAGGCCCATCCATATGGATGTGATGGGCATGTGTCTAAACAAGGGAGGGGAGAATACAAGATATAAGGCTTACAGATGGCTTTCATAGGCTGCGTGACCAATCCACTGTTCTTGTATTCACATGCACCTCAATTGCATAAGATGTTGAACTTGTGGAGCCTGAGATTCTGTCCTTTTACTGTGTTTTCATGGCTGGGTGGTAAAATAAAACATCCAATAGAGGAACTGTAAGAAAGGGGAAAAAAAAAAGAAAGAAGGCTGTTAATGTGTAATGTGCCAGCGATACATGCGTGATAGATGAGGTGGACGTGCTGTATGTTTGGTTTGGGATTCTATAATCCTTGCCAGTCTTGTGGATGAACTGCAGATTTTGCAAAGCAAAAATTCTTTCTCTTTATTTTTTCACAATTCCTTATCTCAAATATTTCTCAATCTGCAGTTGGACTTGAAATGTCTTAGATTATTTTTGGCAGAGACATGAAACTGATGGATGTCATACTGCCACAGATTTGGTACCGCTTCATGACAATATATGTTGAAATAAATAAGTGAACTGAAATGCTTTAGCCAAAGACAGAATTCTCTGCATTATCAAAATACTACTTTAAACTGGGTTCTGAAGGTAATAGAGATTATAGTAATCAGGGCATTACATCAACTATTCCATCTTTGAGAGCAGCTGGGCAATTTGCTACCAATTGCACTTGTAAAAGTTTTCTTGTTTGTTTTTTTTTTTCTCTTTTTTTAGCAAGACTCTATACAGTGGATTTACAACAGCATTGAAAGTGCACAGGAAGATCTTCAGAAAACAAATGCCAAGCCCCCTGGAGATGATGGAGGAGATGCCTTTGACTGCAAAGTGGAAGGTATATGGTGCTGGTTTGATTTTGTTTTTTCTCAGAATGTTGGTGTAAGTAGCAAGGAAAATATAGGCAGTGAGGTTTTTTTTTTCAGAGATGAAGCTGCAATCAGACAGTAGGATGTGCTTTACATAAGGGTTTGCTTTTTCTGTATTCTAAAAAGGTAAATTTAACATGTTGTTCTTTGAAAATTGTTATATGTCTCATTTAAAAGTAAGTTTCTGTGAACACTTAACAAAAACTGTTCAATTCTCATTTTTAGTGCTAGGAATTATCTGAATTGTCGCCTCTAGTAGTCACTGAATGTTAAATTAGATGAATTAGTGACTACTGCGTGAGAAATAACAAATCAGCTGTCCTTCAGATTATTTTCAGGCAATTGACATTTAGATAAGTCTGGATTCATACGTGCGTATAAGGATGATAATTAAAGAGGTGGCTAATGAGAATTTTGTATTATCTGAGTAAATGCTGACATAGTGGTTTCATTTCTGGCCATTTTCTTTTAGCTTATTTAGAATTACTTAGATTCCCAATGTATTTTTGTTGCATTGTATAGCTCTAAGTTTTAAGTGAAATTCAGTTAGATCCCTTAAACAATGACTTCTTCTAAAAAGAGTCTGTAGTGACGTGTCTGTTCTTGAAGTTGTAGTATTTTAACGTTTATAAACCTCCTGGCATTCTGATTTTTAAATCACTCACCTCCTAGTTGGGATATTAGTATATTTTCAAGTAGAATCATCAGACCATACCTATTTCTAGAATGCTTGCTTGTGTTCTTTTTATTATTCATTTTTCAATGGCCAGTGCTCCTCTACTGATTTGTGTTTCTTTATTCTAGAGGTAATTGACAAGTTCAACACTATGGCGATAATTGATGGGAAGAAAGATCATGTAAGCCTGACTGTTGATAATGTTCATCTGGAGTATGGAGTGGTTTACGAGTATGACAGCACAGCTGGAATCAAGTGCCATGTGTTAGAAAAAATGATTGAACCAAAGGGATTTTTCAGCTTGACTGCAAAGGTATGAAGCAATTTTTGTATGTGTTTATTATTGCTAAGCTTAATACCAGTGCAGCAACATATTTTTTTTTTCTGCTTAGGATTGTATGCTTTTCATTTAATATCTTGTAACCTTTGTTCCTGTTACATTTAGAAGAATGATTGTGTACTCAGGAAATAAAATAAGTTATGATGCGGTTATAAATTGAGCTAAACTGAACAAACATTAAAGAACTTCCGTCTTCCATTCTTCCTACGTCTTTTCCTATCTTCTTAATTATCAAATAAAACTTCAAATAAAATTGAGGGTTCAGTGAAACATCAAAATGCCGTGAAGATAGACAGTAGTTTCCAAATGTGGTTTTGATGAAACAAAACAGCATATACAACTTAAATTTGTTTCAGTGAAAGTAATAGAAGTAGCATAGCATCTGTCTTTTTATATTTTAAAATAAAATAAAGCTGTGTATATATTGGTGGCTAACAATGGCAAAACCAGAGATGAAGTAAAAAACAAGTGCAACTTAAGAGTTTACACTGAAGTTTTTTCTTGGTATTTCCAAATATTAAAACATGCAATAGTCGTGAAAGGGATGGTGAAGGTTTTTTGCTGATAGTTTATAGAATGGCTGTGGTTGAAAGGGACCTTTAAAGATTCTCTAGTTCCAGCCCTCCTACCCATAGTCAGGGTTGCCACCCACTAGCTTAGGTTTGGCAATCAGAGTGGTAAGTTCTCTCCAGACCCTGCAATGCTTGTCATCCAGCCCCGTAAGCTGGAAATGGTCTAGATAATGCTAAGTCACTGGCCTGAAAGTTGTTAGTTCTTCCTTTGTTCATAACATTGTATGAAATGAGGCAATAATTACTAACTGCTTAAGAAATACTTTTCTACTGTTGTATTCAGGACTTTCAGTACACTGATTCTGGCCTTAATTAATGCTGTGTCATAACCCTTAGTGTTTAGGCTGACTAATTATTCAAAGATTATACTTCCATATTGTTTTTTAATAATATGACTATGTTAGAAAAGTGATAGTGATCAAAAGATGTCCAGTGGTTTAAAAACAGTAACAAAATGAGCAGACCGCTTTGCTCAAGAGCAGTAATAAAAACTGTAGTGGCATTTTATCAATCCTAGTTGTCTGCAAATGGTTCTTGGTGCTCTATATGTAAACTCTGCACTTGCAGTTAAATATTATGCTTCCCTCCATTTCCTTCTCTCTCATCTTGCTGTGTATTTGTTGTTGCTTTGCATTTTTAAGCATCTCTATTCTGCATCATTTATAGTATAGTGAAGTAATCCTGGATTGCTTTCTGATACTGTCCAAAGCTTTATTGTGTTTTGCTGACAAGTAACCAAAGTTATATTGCAAAAGTTACTTAATTTTAATTCATTTAAGATATTCTTTCATCTGTCCATTAAATTATTGAAATAATATTGTTAAACTGAAAAATTGCAAGTGCAACCAAAATAATTGGAATATTTTAATGCAGTGATTACTCACTGTTGCAGAAGAGTTAGTCTTTCCTCTATCCTCCTGGGGACATGAGAAAAATTTCTCTCAGGATCTTGTCATGTGTAATCTGCAACTTCCTAAAAAGTTAAGATTTTGTACTCCAAAATCTCTGGAGAGTGTCATTTTTTTTTTCTTAAAATTTTCTAAACTACTCTGGCTTGTAAGTTGTATTTTAGAGCTGCAATGATGGGTAGAATTAGTAATGAACAGTAGCAGAAGAGAATTGTAGTCATAGTTCTCATGATGTATTAATGTTGTATGTGTTGTTTGTTCAGAATTCTTTGCAAGTTGGTGTAATCTTAATACTATGGGATTGCTTTTACAAAATTGTTATGTAGACTGACTGGCTGATGTGGTCAGTCTGGTATCAAAAAGAGTTCTTTGTATTAGGTCACTGAACTTCTCTATTTAGTTGAAATTCAAACTTCTGGAGTGTAATTGTGAAAAATTTTCCACTTTTTATGATATATTACTTGGAGGTAGTTGACTATCTCTAAAATTCAAGCCACTTCTGTTTGCATGTGTTAATCTGGATTTGGGGTGCCTTTGTTAGACCTTTGTTAGGCTTTAAATATGTGCTTTTCAAACTCATTTTCAGAGGTTGGACACAACTGCAATAGGGATCTCCCATGCTCCGTCATACAGTGAATTTCAGTACCTGAAATAAATATTTTACTGAAAAAAGGACTATATACTACCGTTGACTGTTTAATGCTCCTTTCTTTCAGTTTTCTATCATCAGTTGCTGGGACTATTTTCATCATAGCAAGACTTCAGTCTTTTCTAGCCAGTATAGCTTATTTTGTTCTCTATTTCATGTTTTGTACACAGAGAATGAAAAAAAGGAAAGCACTCAGATTTATTATATGCTTTTTCATTTAAAAAAAGAAAAAAGTTCATTATATGGGCAGATGAATGTTTGCTAAAACTAATGAATTGGTTCATAAGCTTTTCGTAATATGTACTGCTAAATTAATTACAGCAGATATTGAATTTCAGGTGAGCCACGTTGGTTGCATTAGTAGGAAATTAGTAGTAAATCCATTATGAGAGAGTGTCATGAGAAGCTAAGTGAAACTACTTGTTACAAGTATAATTTATCCCAGTGACAGGGACAAATTTAAAGAAACCTTTTTTGCTTGCCAGGTTTCCATTGTTTTTTGTGATTTAGTTCTGCGAAGTTAATGACTATAATGTTAAAAGGCAACCGATTATCTGGCTTTTTCAGCCTAGATTATAGGGGATGATAAGTAGAGTGTTCTATTTCATAATGTGATGATCTTGTTTTTATTCTCTTAGATTTTGGAGGCACTGGCAAAAAGCGATGAGCAGTTTGTGCAGAACTGCAACAGCCTCAGTTCCTTAAGTGAAGTAATTTCTACTGAGCTTCAAAGCAAATTCAGTGTTATTTGCAGTGAGAAAATTGAACATATCTACCGAAGAATTTCTAGTTACAAAAAGGTATGGCCTGCATGTCTTAGCTTTGTGATAATTGTCTTTCAAGGGAAAATAAACAAGCAAAATTGTATGATTTGAATAATTCTCCCGAATGTTTGTTACAGTGGCTGAAAGATTAGCTATATTGAGCCTTGAATGCCAAAACTGAGTTATTACATCGTTTTTAAGCTGTGCTATTTATCATCCCTTTTTTAGACACTGTGTAGTTCATATTCTTTCTTGTTTGCTGTGCTCAGCTGCAGATGGAATCAACTACATATTTTGTATAAAAGGGCTATCGTTCTTGATCAATATTGTGAACTTGCAGATTTTAACCAAATATGAAGCAATGACAGCAGAATTGTTTTTCCTTCTAGTATGTCTTAATTTTAAATATCAAATTGTTATTCTTTTATTCATCTCTAATGCCCTTCAAATTAGTATGACTTTTACTAGCCTGCCTATTAAGAGCAATAGCTCTTTAAATTGTTAGATTAATTTACGTTAATAAAACTTTATAGCACAAAATAAGTGGAATGTTTCTGACTTTTATACATGTGAGATCTAGGTTAAATAGATAGAAATGAATAAATAACCCAGATTGTGATCTATAGCTATTTGTCAGTGTATTCTTCTGTATATGTTTAGTTAAGCAAGACCTAACCTAAACAACCATTTGCTAAGGATGCATACTTTTCATAGTGCCTTTTATTTTTTTTTTCACAAAGTGTCCTGATAATTAGGAATTAGGGATTAGTTTTAAGAAATCTGAGTTGTGACACTTCAAAATTTCTGTCCTGTACTTCATATGCTGAAAGAGAGAAAGGTTTAGTGTAGAAGCTTTGTACAGTTCTGTAAGTTGCATGTTTTCTGAAGGAAGAGGTGGGAAACCTTCAAGGATAGTTCAGTGTGGGATAAAGGAAAAAAAAAAAAAAATGGGTTTCCAAAGACTTGGATAGGGTAGTCGCCACCAAAGCGTGTAATAAACTCAGGAGCTGAATCCCAGAAGGAGAGGTTGAAGTGGTACTGATACTGCATTATGTAACATCAGCTGTTTGTCTGAACTACAGATTTCCATGTTTCTAAAAACAAATTAAAATCAACGTATTTCTTTGAAAGCAAATTTCTTAGTTTTAGTATTAATAATAGCATATTTAGGGTTTGAATAGCATGAGGTATTTTCTACCTTTCCTCTAGCCAAAAAAAAAAAAAAATTGAGAATGATGTACACTTTCTTAACAGGAGGCCAAGACAATAAGTGAAATTTTATTGTGTTATGTTGGATATGCATAAGCATGGGGAGGTTTTCATCATGCTTGTGCTGTCTAGAAAAATATATTTGATACAAACTGCACTTTTAAGCTCATACATTCAAAAATCAATAGTTTCATGGTTAGAGCTTTTAATAGCAATTAATAATGCAGGGTGTTGCAGGAACAGATAGGTCGTTTTCTTGGCGAGGTAAAGGTAACCATAGTTACAGAAGACTTTTGGAATGCCTGAGCTTGGCTTGGCTCCTGGTTTCACTGTGAAAGTTTGAATTCTATAAATAGAAAACCCATAGATTTCTGCAGTTCCTACTATTATTATTTTTATCAGAACATTTTGCTCATTATAAACTTGGAATCTAGTACCATGAGTCCCAGATGTTTCTCAACACATACATGAAAATAATTTCGGGCCTGACTTATGACCTGATTAAATCTTAGCCAGGCATTTGGTCTCTCTGGAGAATGATGTGTGGGAGATAGAGATGAGAAATATGTACTGCTTGCAGAAACATTTTCATCATTGGATGTCCTTAGTGCCCTTCTTAACTATTTGTACATTCTTCAGCCTTTGAACAATTCCATAATTGGATTTCTTCTAACCTTCCAGATAGTCTTCTAATATGAACATTTAAATATGATTTATCAATCAAGAGTTTACCAAGCTAAAGTAATATGACACCAAAATAAACAGATTTAAATACCAGCACAAAAAGCTGTTGCTTCTCAGAGGGGAAATATCTTGGTGCAGCTAAAATGTTAGACAAAGCCTAATTGATTGAATTGGTACTGACATATTGTATGAAATAAACTGTACAAGTTAACTTCAAAATACTCTTACGTGTGAATTATGCACTGTAACTGAGTTAGTACCAAAGTTCTGTGCAATATTTTCATTCTTTGCACCTTGCTCTGTCACTGGATACAACTGAAAAGAGCCTGGCTCCACAGTCTTTGCACCTTCCCTTTGAGTATTTGCATATGTTGATAAGATTCCCTCATCCTTCTGTAGGCGGTCCCAACTGACTCAGCCTGTCCTCACAGGTTCTTCAGTTCCTTCATCATCTTTGTGGCCCTTTGCTAGACTCTTTCCAGAGTCTAGCAGAAGGGAACAAACACATTCACCAGCCTGCTGTTAGTACTACTAGTGCAGTCACGGTTAGCATTAGGGAGAGCCATTTCTCTGTATGAAATTCATAATTCATAGTGGTAAATTCTTTATTTTCTGTATTCTTTATCAATCTAAAATTTTAGAATTTTTCTTTTCAGAAATTTGTTGAACTATTTCTGTGTCAGGAAGTGTTTATAAATGTCATGTGAAATAGAGCACTGGATCATAGAGTACTTCTAGGCTTCCTCTCCCAGAACACTGTTTAGTATTTTGTGTATTCCAAGGAAAATAAATTGTCTTCTCGGTACAGAGCTTTTTACAAATACAGAAAGTATCATTTACTTTAAAAAGTAGAAAATATAATTAAAAAAAATCTTTACTTTTTTAGAAAATTGGGATTCAAGAATTAAAGAGTAGCCTATATTATAACTTTTGTTTTATAGTCATGTAGTTAAGGTTTGTCAGATGAGTGCTGACATACCAAAAGCTGCTAATCAAAATTTTGTTTTCTTCCCCACTTCTAGTTTTCAAGAGTATTAAAAAACAGAGCTTGGCCTACCTTCAAGCAAGCTAAGTCAAAGATTTCACCACTTCACAGCAGTGATTTCTGTCCAACCAATTGCCATATCAATGTCATGGAAGTGTCTTACCCTAAAACCTCAACTTCTGTTGGTAGTGCTTTTGGTGTACAGTTAGACAGCAGAAAACATTCTTCACATGAAAAAGGAAATAAAAACACTGACCAAGGTAGGAACTAAGCCCAGTAGTTCCATTACAGAATAATAAAATATTAAAAATCATAACATCATAAATAATAAAATATTAATATTAAAGGCAAACCTTTATGAAATCCTCTGTTTTCAATATTTATTTGCTTTAAAACATAATAAAGGCTAACTGTAATTTCACGCCAACTTTTTACTTAAGTAGTTAGACTTGCATAAGCAAAATAACATGCAAAATCAAATAATTACACGAAGCTTCAAGTGGGTAAATATTTCAAACTTTATTACCTATTTTACTTAAGAAATTATGTTAGAATATATAAATCTAACTGCCTTGTATTTTTCCTAGGTAAACTGAATCCAATGATTTATGTTCAACATAGCATTACTACAATGGCTGCCCCTTCAGGACAGTCTCTCAGCCAGCAAGAGGGTCATGGTCTGAGGTACCTCTTAAAAGAAGAAGATTTAGAAACACAAGATGTCTACCAGAAATTGCTGTTCAAATTACAAACTGCACTGAAAGAGATGGAAACATGTGTCTGTCAAATAGATGAGTAAGTGAATGCTACCATCTAGACTTGCTTTAAATTTTTCCATTGACAATATTAATGAATCTGAACATATGTAGGATGGAATCTATAAATCAATATTGACTGCAGATGAAATTGTAAGAATTGCAAAATTTTTCTTTTCATTTTTCCCATGTACCTGTTTTTTACTCTTTTGTTTGTAGCTTTTGTGTGGAATGGAATAATAATTTTGAGGTGTGAGAAATATGTAATGCATATGTCTTCAAGGCTTTCACTAGGAATGGAAGCAAGAGGAAGAGCTACAAAATTAGCTTCTTTATAACTCATCAGTGATTGCCGAATAGTCCTGAAGATGAATTTGTTGGCAGGGTATTTTTTACTGATAGGAAGATTATTAGCTTATTAGACATTTTTAAAAAACAAATTAGCCTTAATGAAGGATTCTAGGTCTAGACCCACACTTGAGTGATTAGGACACTTGATTTGAATGTGGGAGGCTCAGAGTCACATCAGAGTCTGTCCTAATTTAGGACAAGGATTTAAAATGTACTTTTCCAGTTGTGAGATAAGTGAGCTGACTGCTTGGGTTGAGGATGAAGAATGATAGGTGTTTCTGTTTTGAAAGATTCTGTGTGTGATATGAATGATTCCTTTCGAAAATACAAATTACATAATTATTTTAATTTAAAAGATCTTTTGCCATGACCTTCAGTTTAGAAAGGTGGTATATCCTTCTGTTATTTTGTAGACTATAAAATGGTTTATCCTTTCAGTAGTTTCTGAGCAGGAATCTTTTTGTATAATTGAGATGGTAAAGTAATAGTTACACAGTAAAAAATGTAATTGTAACATATTGCAGTGCCTAGGAATGAAAGTAAGTATAGAGTGATTTATCATTTTTTTTTAAGACAGAATTTTCATTGTCTTTGAGTACTTCTACTAATTATCATGATGAAAGTAGGTAAATTTAATATGATTTCAGCACGTGGATGCGCTAAAAAAAATGACTATCTGTGGTGCCTGTATTTGTAACTGATGTTAAGGGAGGTTGGGAGATCATATGTGGACGTTCAGTGAATATTTCAGGAATTTCCAGTTACCAGACTATCATACTTTTCCTTTCCACCCTCTTGATGGCTCTATGATTCCGTGACGTAAGAGCACAGCAACTTCTGAGCCTTTCACTCATACAAGTGCATATTTACAGACATGTGTATCTACAGACACACATATATTGTTTGTATATCATATATCTAGTTAGATTGATTTTGAGTCCCACAGTTGTGGAAGTAAACACAGGGGGTTCACTCTTTCCTCTTTCATGAAGTTCCTATGCGCTGACATTGTAGTAGAACTTGCATAAGGTGCACAAAGTTGCTTAGCAAATATTACCTTTTACTGTTTGTAAAACTCAGCTCTTTCCTTCTTTATTGCTAACAGACATTGAATGGACTGTCAGCATATATTACCGTAGAGGAAAGCGGTTCCGTACAGGAAATGGGGTATGCAAGGGACCTACTTAAAACTACTGAATAGAAAAGAGGGAAGCCAGGACTAGCTGGGTGAGAGCAATTGAGGAGTACATTGCATATTGCGTCAGAACACGGTTACAGCTACTACCTACCTTCTGAGAGAAGTGTTAGGATTACTAAGAAAAAGAATAATGAGATAGAATAATGAAACAGCTGTGCTCTAATTAGAAATATTCATAGTCCAACAACTAAGGGTATATACTTAAACTTGTTGATCCTTGAATTTTACAAAGGCTGTACAGCATGCTTTTTCCTTTTGACACGAGCAAGGATAAGATTCATGTCTTTATTCACTGAATTACCTTTTTCTACATAAGAAAAGCCTAACCATCATTACTATAATTCTAGCAGAAAAGAAACACAATTTTAAGTCTAAATGATGCAGAGTGGGCTGCTAAATGACTGTTTGACACTGTTCATAATAGTAGCATTGAGAAACCGTTGCTCTGTCCTGTTACAGATGTCTCTGCTCTGTGCTAAGATCTTTGTCCCTGCCCTCAAAATCCAGGGGCAGTGATATCTGCCCAACCTCTCCAATCTGTTAGTGAATGAAAGAGAACTGAACAAGATGTGTGTTTCACCTGAAAAAGCTTGTGAATTATGTATAGGGGATGAGTAAGAGAAGATGGTGTACTCCTAGCATTATCTCCATAATAACTTCCATTATGGCTCCTAAATTAGAAGTATGAATGGGAAAAGAAAGGTGCAAACAAAAAGGCATTTATTCCCTTCCCAAAGCCTCTCAAAGCTCCATTGACTCCTTGTTCAAGTAGTTCAACAGTATCACAGTATTTCTTTAGTACTGTTGCCAGTTGCCCAGCATTAACACAAGAACAAGTGCCTCCAGTTGTTTTCTTACAGGATGACCTTATATTCTTGTTTCACGTGCAGTCAGTATGCTTCTATGATCCCAGGTGTTTTTTAAAAGAAATCTGTTGGGAGCTTGAACACTTTCCAGTTCTACATGGATTGAGGAGAAGTCAGAGCAACTTACAAGTTGCATTGGTGTTGGTTTTTTTTTTCTTTTTTCTTTCTCGGGCACTAGGGGAAAGGGGCTGGCTATCCATTCTTACTGCTCAGACTGGCCATAACATCTTTTGTTTCTGACATAGTTACAGAACTGTGTTTATTTGGATTCCATATCAGATTAGTTCCATCCATGAGGGTTTTTTTGGTCAAGCTTTAAATTTCCATGTTTATTGGAATTTTTTTCTTTTTCTTTTCTGTAGTTATAGGGACTTTCTGGCTATTAGTTCGTACTCATACACATATTTCTCCTCTGACAGATGGATTTCGAAGACGATTTTGTTTATGGTAGACCATCTCCAAAGAAAATACAATGTGCATGTACTATATTTAAAAAGAAGAAACACTTTAGAAAATAAGTCTGTTTAAACATGATTGATGTGTTTTTCTTAGACCAGGTCTGGTTTTGTGTGTTTTAAACTCCCTGAATTGGGTTTCTAAAAGCACTTCAGTGACCTCAGGAACTCCAGCTCCAGAGCTCTGTTATCCAGAGTTCCAGCTTTCGTTCACAGTAGTTCAGCAAAAAAAAAATTCCTTAGAAAAAGAGCCTGCATGCTGGGAGAAAGTGAAAAGCTCCCTTAGGAAAAGCTCCAGCTACCTTCATCAGTCTTTTTCCAAGATCTTGGCAGCAGTGACTAAACAGTCGCATGAAAGAGCAGGATATAATAGTCTGTCTGTTTCTTGACAAATAATTACTTAGGGGGAGATATTTTCAGGAGCTGAAATAGCAATACATTATGCTTGTTTGTTTCTTACTCTTGATTACTTTCCTGCAACAACAAAATCCACAAGAAGTTATCAAAATGTATCTGTCCAAAGGCCTTTTCTTTTTTTTATCCTAAAAGGAAGTGATAATGGGAACATGAGAAAATAAGAAAAATATATATTAATTATTCTTTACCTCATCTTCCAGTGGACAGTGCTGTTGAGTCTTTTTGAAATTGACCTTTCTGGAAAAGTTAGAATCACCTGCCATGTGTTTATCTAATTCCTTTTTTGTATTTTGGTATTCAGAACATTCTGTACTAATTGGTCTTACAGATATCAAGAACTGATTTTTTAAGATAGACATTTTCATAACACATTAGGAGAAAATAGATCAAACCGAACACTGCTGCAAAGTGCACGCTCTGTCTTCCTTCCCATCTTTGTGAAATCCTGCTGAGATTGCTTAAGTGATGGGGAAGAGCTGAGTAGTGATTTCACACTGATAGGAAGCATTAAGGCATCGTGTAGCCCAAGTATGTCTTTCTAGTGGATGAATGAGTTTAAGGTCCAGTAGAATTATTTTTATTGTATAAATAGTTTATCTACATTTCAGTTATAGTTAGGATCAGTACGTTTTCCTGTGTGCAGGATATGCATAT
>PPHD01021337.1:0-13290 GCA_002909625.1 Bambusicola thoracicus | reverse complement strand
AACCATCCCCCCTTGTCCTATCACTATCCACCCTGGTAAGCAGCCGTTCCCCCTCCTGTTTATAAGCGGTGTCGGTGCTCCCATTTGCATTTTGGGGGGCGCTGCCCTTCGCACTGACGTGATAAAACAGATAAAAATAATCCAGCCTATGCTGCCATAATTATCTCTGCTTTTTGCATGTGGGGAATGTTTAGAAATCACACTCTCATGTCACCACGTAGTCGTCTTTGTTTAAAAGCTCATTCCGTTTGAATAATGAAAATAAAAAGCAGTCCCCCGCTTGCATTTTAGCTGTTTCTCAAGCAGATTCTCATGCGAACGCAATCATTCTGCAAAGTTTGTGTTGCAGACGGTGCGCTGGGCTGCCTCAGCCTGGAAGGGAGAACGCTGCCAGTGGAAATCACACCGTACCCACCTTTATTCTGCATTTTGCCACGCACTTTTTAAAGTTATGACTTAGAGCCAGAACCGTTCCTCCCCTGCCGACCCTCCGGCAGTGCAGTGGTGAAACTCTGCTCACCGTGAGGGCGAAACAGGAGATGCACTCCATGCAAAACGGGGGTGACTCCAGACCATTTTCCCACCCGTTTAACGAGCACGGGCTGCCTTAGCTGAGCGCCTTCCAAGTGGCCAGCATCGGTGGGTCAGCTGTGTTTTACGCAGTATTTACAGCTGAGAAAATAATGCAACTCTTCTGCAGGCCGAGGAACTTTGTGCAGTAATTACAGGACAGTATTTACTAATTTCTGGCTCCTGGGGTGCACTGGCATGGCTGCACGGCTGCCGTAACCTAAGACTTTTGAAAGCAGCCTTTGTGACAGCTAATTAAATACGTGCACGCACAGTATCGCGTTTTAAGGCAGAATACCGCGTAGCGTTTAATAAAGATTAACAGCCCGGATTCCTGACACTGTGAGCAAAGACTGGAAGTTGCATACTTTCAGGTCAGACTTTAAGCTGGAGAGCCTCTCCCACGAGTGGAAAACCATTCTGCAATTTACTGTATTCCTTTTTATGGCGATGCGGGTTCAAAAAGTATCGAAATCACAGCAAAACACGATAGGCACATATTTTGTTACCCAGTTGTACTCTGTTACGTTCAATGGAGACATACCCCTCTGCTGAGATAACAGATTATCCGTTTGGCCTGAGCTCTGGGCAAAATCCTATGGGAAAGAAAAAGAGCATCAGATTTTCAGATCTCGCATCCGAGGAATTAAAACCATTTTTAAAGTCTTTTGAGTCGGCCAAGAACGCGGCTGCTTTATGGCTCTGCGCATTAACAGAGCGGTCCGTTCGCTGTGTGTTACAACAGAACTAGTGCTTACATTCTGCCACACAGAGCGGATTTTACACAACTTTAAAAATATATATATTTTTAATTTACCACAGAGAAAAAGCAGCTTTATTACCTTCCTCAGAAGTAATTATTTCTCACTGTTTTCCATTTGAGACAATGACTGCAGCCGTATTTCTTTACGACGATGTGTTCTGGATTTATACAGGGGATTCCAAACACGCTCCCACTCCACTGCTGAGCGACCCAATTGCACCCCACTGCCCGGGATCCCCATTCCCTGAGAGCAGGCAAAGTTCTCCCAAGGCCGTGCTCAGCCCTGGACAGCACGGCAGGCTCTGCTCCCACGGGCTGCTCCGCTACGGAGCGTTGCGAGCACCGCCTTTTGTTCGCGCAGCCCCTCGGCAGGGCTGGGGTTGTTTGACACGAGACACAATTTAACGCACCGGGGCTATTTCTGAATGCTTTTACAAACTGTTCCAGCGCATCCAGAGGCAAAAGTAAGAGAAAGGATGATGCAACCTTCGGGGGATGGCAGCAGATCTGCCGGCAGGGAGGTGCAACGCTGATAGTTGTAAAATGCAGCAATCATTTTCCTTTGATGGATGCTGCACACATTGAACACACTATATTTAAGTGTTATATTTGTACACACCACCAAACTCTTACATAAACAGGGCTTCTTTTTGCATTCCCTGGCACTGGAAGAATCTCATTTTCTGGTCCCAGGGAAATATTTTGCAGACTTTACCAAAACTTCCACGGAAGGGAGTGAGGGATTCGCCTGACAAAAAAGCACTGGGTTGAAACCGAAGTGGAGGGGCAGGGCTCTGCTGTGCGCACGGCTGTCCGGGCGCTCCTCCGTGCCTGTCGGAATCGCTCTCTGGTCGTGCTCAACGTTTGGGGTTTGATTTTCAAAGGGGTGTAACAGTGAAGCAGAGCAGGGAGGTCAGCAATGGCATGGCAGTAAGATCACACAGACACACATACGTACACAAGGACCTTCCCTATTGGAAATGAAACTAATAACGCTGACCCTCGGAAATATGTTTTGCTGCAGCTAGCATAGATTTAAATGCCACCGTTTCTATTAGAGAAAAGGAATCAAGATAAATAAACTTAATTATGCGATGGGGGGACTCTTCCCTACTCTTCTTTTATGTTTTTAAATTGGAGCACAAATCCAGCTTGCTGCATTTACTCATTCTGCTGAAGTTACTTTTCGCCACTGCAGCTCCTACAGTGCAATCTGTGGCTCCCATATTAAAATGCATTCATTTAAGAACAGTCAAGGTGCAGCGTGAATTACAGCTTCGTATTTCAGCAGAAGCTTCGCGGCAAGTTCTGCTAAACTCAAAAGTTTTATTTCTTCCTTAAGCTGCTACTATCTGAGCGTTCAAAGAATGGAAAGCAGCCGTGCTCAGAAGCTCAGTAACTCAGGAGTTACGCTGAAACGTGTGGTAAATATTTAGTTCTTGTGTCCTTTCCCCTCAGTTGGTGCAGCCTGCCTTGGGACTGGCTGTAAAGCATTAGGGAAGAGCTGCAGGACCGTTTCTGTACCAGCAATAGGAACTCCCAGGTGACCAAAGCACGTTATTTTGTGGTAGCGTTGATGAAAACGGCATTCACTCACTTAAAAACAAGCAGTAGAATATATAGAAAGCATGAAACACGCTGGCTAAGTACAGCACAGCATTTAGATGGACACAGAGGGAACAAAGCTGCTGTAAAACCTTATTCAGAGCAGCATTTGCAATGACCTCGGTGGCTTACTGTCAGAAATAAAGGCTGCACAATTAGACCGGTCACATATGTCGTGTGTGCCTTCTGCATCAAATATACACACTGCTGTTCTGCTCTCTGTAAATCTGTTGTGTGCAGTACACAGCCATACATTTAGATGTAAACAGATTGATACACAGATTTCAAACACGCTGCATATGCAGCAGTTTAAAAAAAGCTCTGTGTTTTAAGGGTTGCCTTGCAATAGCATGGCCCACATCGCATCTTCCTGGCACATCAATAACTTGAGTGAAAGCAGGATTCTGCACGCGACGGTGAGAACCTGAACTGCTCGGGTAACCTTTCAGTGTTATAAGATATCTCAAGTAGAGGCATAATCTGTGGTCTGAAAAGAGCTGCACAGAATCTTAAAGTACTTCAGTGCTGTTTACTCGCTTCACGTAAGGCAAATAATTTCCACGCACACAGCAAAGGCGAGAGAAAGGGCCGCAGGCATCCTGCGAGCACTGCTGCACGGCGCTGCTACCTGAATGAATGTGGCCAGGAGCACACAGCTCATCTCCTGCTCCAGAATGAGCTTGTTCTGAGGGTTATTGTAACAAGCGGCTATCAGCGAAGGGAAGAGCACTTTGATTAACCGTGGGTCGCTGAAATACTGGAAAGGCAACTGGCACAGCTTCTGCAGCACGGTGGGGTGACGGCCAGACTGTACGATGATCTGAAAGACAAACGTAACAGGATGAGAACACGTGCTCTATCTGGTCTTCCTGCATCGCCCACAGTGCTGAAGTCATGCTGAAAATATGAGCACGGATGAGAAGAAAACATCTTAGTAAATACTAAAAATAAATCTGAGAACGTTTAGTCCAAATAGCCGCTGTTTCAGTGTGCAAGTATTGTGTTTGCTGCGGAGGAACACCAAGAATATAAGGCTGTAAACTGCTTTGGCCTCCATTACCAAAAAAGACAATTAAAAAAAACGAGAAACAGATTAATCTGAAGATTGCAATACTTTCACTGGAGACAAAGAATGAAAGCAAAGGACTGCAAAACAACTCTCCCAACTGCAGCCATTTGAACGCAGCAAGCACGTCTTTATTAAAAGGAAGAAAGTCGGGAGCAAGGTCTGAGATCCCCAGGACTGCACAAACCCACACGCAGCTCATCCTTTGCCCAACTGCTCTCTGGCAGCCAGAGAGGACTCTGTTTCATCGTGGATGTCTGCTATGCATTCTCAGGCACTGGAAAGAAAAGGTGATTGTAAGCTGCACAGCAACGGGTTTCAGTGGAGACTCTGAGAGACCCTCCCATCTGTATTCCTTATCTCGGTTTCTATCAGTGCCATTGACTCTAAAAGGAGAATTGTTTAGATAAATGGGACTGTTGTCATGAAGCAGGCTAAGTTTACAACTGTGTACATCTGAAGAAATCAGGCAATGCTATACTGGGCTCTCGCAAAGGAGCCTTTCCCATTTACTCGATATTGTTACACAGCCTTTGTGATACGCTACAAAATGTCAGGATCGGATCCGTTCCAAGGAACCTCGATGAGATAATTATAATATGAAAGAGCTGCCTGACCCAAAGTTGGCTTTTCAGCATAGGAGGAAGCTCCTATAGGGCTGAGCACTGTAAAACTTAGGGTCACGACTGTAAATTGTACTTGGAAAAACACCATTTTACAGGTACACACCCAGACAAGGCTGCGTTCAAATTAAAACCAGAAGGACAGAAAGAAGCAGCCGAGACCACGGGAACATAAATTACAGGGATTTACAAGTTTTCAAAGCACTTTTAACAATACCTTAAGAACACACTGAGTCGATAATGCAGCTCAGTTTAAAAACAAGATCAACAAAGGAATCGTTGGCGTTTTTGCAGCTCGCCAGCCTAAAATACACTGAAAACCTTTCAAAATACTGGTAGAAACATCTTAATGACCTTAAAGCCGGGAGGAATTTTTAAGAGGCAGACAAATATGTGACAATTAAGCATTGCTCTTTTGAGGAAGGCATCCACCAGCCCACCACCGAAGCATGTGGATGACGCTGCGCTGAGCTGCTGGCCACCGCTGGTGATGGCTGCTGGGATTCTATGCTTACTGTTATAATAAATAGATGATTATTATTATTTCACTGTAGGTTTTTCTATGGCAAATCCTGCAAGCAGATCCTGCAGTCACAGTTTCACTCCAATAGCTACAAGTGGTATTTGTGAGGGAGGACAGAGCAAGGGAAACCCATTCTTTGTTGCTGCCCGCTGGACTTGCTGAACAGGCACAGGACAAGCAGTTCCGAGCTCTTTCCCTTTCCCACTTCACACTTCACCCCCCTTACCCACTCTAAAAACACCACAGGTAATTAGTGTCCTCTTCTCAATTAAGCAACACGGACACAGCATTACCATTTGGGGTTTTCTTTTCAGCTTTTTAACGACGACGTTAATGACATTAAAGATAGGAAAGTTCTATTTGAGAGCTGCTCGTTGTTTTAATCTGGTATTTGTCACATGTGGAATCAATTTAATGAGTTTAGCTCACTGTACTAAAGCAGCCACTAAACCTGATACACTCCAGTATGTACTCCGAAATAGAAGCCATGAAACAGCTCCTACGTGGGAAAAACCTGCAGACATACGAACCTCCAACAGAGCAGAAGGTACAGTCCAGAACTCGACTCAGCAGATGACCAATAAGGAAAACAAATGAATGCCTCATCTATGACTTCTTCACAGTTGAAAAGGACTCCTCCCTATCTATGTTTTTACTTCAAACAGTGACTCCTGTCTCCTTGCTGAATGGTCCCAGGGAGTTTTGCAGGCCTGGAACACTCATCTCATGATTTGCTCCAGTATGAGATACAAACTGCTTACTGAAAGGCAGCACAGGAATCCACGCCACATGCTGGACTCCTAGAATCAGCTTTTCTTGGTGCTCCCTCTCCAGCCTGAGAGTCAGATACGCCTGTCAGAAGTAACAAGATCCTAATTAAATCTCTGCATTTCTGTACAGTCAGGCATTTCAGCACCTGCTTAACTTCAGATAGGTGCCCAGGGCCCATTAATATTTGCTTGCTGTTTTCTTTTTCTGATTTGAGACCTCTCTATCAAATTACTAAGAGCTATTATTTTTAATTGTTCCTCAGAGCAGGCAACTCCACGTTGCTGTTTTCTGTATTTTATTTAAAATGTTGCCCCCTGTTGAAATTAAGATATTCATAACACCTTACTGTTTCTGTCTGAGCTTTGTTTAAATAGCACACTCTGCTCTCCATGTAGAAGCCTGCTCAAAATGAGGAGCCAAAACATCTCGGGTTCTCTACCGTGCTGAACTCAAGCGGCTTCTCCACTGCATAAACTGTTAGGAAGGCTGCACAATGTACCCCACTCTAACATCTAACATTAATTAGCAGGTGCTCACCCCTTCCCTAGCAGGCAGCCCCTGCTCCCATTTGCCCCTGAAGCACAATGACAGCCCTGATCCATGGAAGCTAATCCTGATGTCTCTGAATGAAATCCACTTGTTTTTTTCTCAAGTTTATTTGGACCAATATTGACTACACAGTATATTGCTTACCCATTAGCTGCAATTCTTCTAGCTGTGAAAGTCTGAAGCGGTATAAAAGTCAGTCATTCCAAACAGAATCCAGTGACAAAAGCCAGCAATATGCCACACAGCACTTGAGCAATAAAAAAGGACAATCCATCAAAAAATTAAAAGCTCCACGTAGCACTGGGGACGCAATAAAGTTGTGAAGGGAACTCATCATTCTGCTGGGAAATCAGGCTTACCCTGCCACTGAAATAAGGCTTCTGGCCACGCACCCGAGGTGACTGCTACAAGGCTACTCCATCCTGGATCCTACTGTCCTTCCCTGTATGCACACCACAACAGGTCCAGCTGCCTCCCTTTGCTTCCTGGCACCTTGCAAAGCAGACCTTCGCAGCACTGACAAGTTTGCTACGGAGCTAATAAACCACAAGGGCCTAAACAACTTTGCTCTTTCCTTTTCTGGGCAGCTCCAGAGACCCAAAATGAACTTGCTGTGGATCCTGGAGAATAAGAATCTGAATTCTGCTGCTCCCTTCCTTGCTCACAAGGACAGGGAGATAACTGCTTGCATACACTGCGGCAGCACTTGCAGGACAGCTACCAAGAGAAAAGTGTTTTGGTGAACATCTCACAGTCCTGTGTACCACATACAGCACATAAAACACGCATTTGAATCAATCTTTCCCTATATTCCTTTAACTATGAGCAAAAGATAAAGCTACTTACATGTGTATGTATGAAGCCGTTCAAAGGTGTGCTGTAAATCTTCCTAGCTAACAGGATTCTGCTTTACAGATTGATAGACAGCAGCTACACGTCAAATTAGCCAAACCTTACTGAGTCAATGGCTAATTTTACCACAATGTTAAAAGAACCCTCCAGTCTTTGGAACCATACCTGGGTAGTTGAGTTTATAAACATCCTACACGTAACACAACCAGAATTTTCACTGACAAATCTCAAATGTCACTCAGAAAGTTGAAAGAATGACTGCATGTAAAAACACTGAACAAATATTACCCAAATCAAGGTACACTGCTGGTTCACGTGCTCCTTCCGACCTCCAACAGCCTGATTAGAGATGTACATTTAGACACACATGACTCATTATTCAAGAGCCAGTAGTTCAATCAAATTGCCCTGTGAAGATCTACATTTTTTAACCCTTTTTTTTTTGAGTATTTAAGAATTCTTTAAAAAGAAGTATTTTTGGTGACAATCCAAATCTCTGTGTCCAGCCTGTAACTGCATACTTTCTAGATGTCAAGTGTTTGAAAACAGAGAAACTGAATTAAAAAGTCACCAGCAGCTCTCCAGAGATGTAAAGACTAAGATCCTCGAGTGGTTTTTAATGCTTCCAGGCAAATATGCTAAAAATTGTCAGGTATTTTACTACAAGTAACTAAACAACAAAAAGAAGGTTCAGCCTTACATCATCTTCTCACTCCCGTGTGCTATCCAAGTCAGCCCAGGATTACTGAAGCATGATTTTTGCAGTGGTATTTTGTTGAGTTCTACTGATGGTTCCAGGTTCTAATTACTGAGAACTGCCTCTACCTTTGGAAAGCCACAGCGCATCATCAGCTGACCTGGAGAGCACGTCTAAAATCTGCAGGAGCATTCCCCATCTACGCGATTATTTCCCCTGAGGTTGCCGACGTTGTGTAGTCATTGGACCGAGCGCCAGAGGTTGTAGTTCCTACATCAAATGAAAAGGGAGACAAAATTATCACACCAACGTGTGAACTGGAAACAGGAAAACGGGCTTGAATCTCAACTTGGCAAAGTTTAACAGCTCTCTGAGGGGCACTGCTGGTGTTTCCACAATCCTGTACGACACGGCCATTATAAACATTTGGATCTTAAAACTGTACTTTTGGTATGGGAACTATTAATGTTTCCTTTATATTTATCACTTCTATCAAAGTCAATTCTAATTTGTACAAACAGCTAAATGTTATTGAACTGGAATGCCGTGCATCTATCCTTTGTAACTACACGGAATACATCAAACGGTTAAAGGCTTTTGTTTGATGTAAGGTTATTTATAACTCTGTAAAAGGAATAAATCTTTATATTAGTAGTCCAGAGTTTCTCTTCAAAGTTAGATCTGCATTATTTCTTTGCTTCTATATAAACAGATCCCATACTGCTAGCATTCAATCAGTGGAATATGTCACCACTTAGACTCTTCTTCTGTTTTAGGGTCAAGCTCTTTTCTTTCCATTTTGCAAACTCCACTATTGGCAAGGCCCTGAGCAAAGCATGTTCTAAATTCCTTCTAACATCTGATCGGGAGGCAGAGCACCATTTCTGTGCAAAAATTATGTGCCAAAATGTCACATTCAAATTTTAAAATAAGAATTTGGTCTATTTGAAAAATGCCACTGTTTACTTTCTTAGCATCACACGTAAGCTTTCAGAGAGAAGTTATGCAGACAACAACAATCAGAATTAATGTTTTCCTCCCTACAAACCATACTGTGAGCAGTGTCCTTCTAGAGCTAGTTCTATGGGGGTAAGAACGGAGTGCTCTGTGATGCTCTGTGCATACATGAGGAAAAAAAGTAATCACCTGAGCTGTTTTCATGTAGTCACCCAAAACCATGTGAGCATTTCAGCTAGGACAGTGGCAAATACAAGAACAATGATGTATTTAGAAATGTAATAAAGTTTATCAATGGTGTTGCTTGGGGGAAGCCTGGAAAAAGCGTAAAATCCTGAATAAATACCACTCAAAATAACAAGGCACCTTAGGTAAAAGATAGCAAAGCATACAGCGATTAAATTCAGCAGAAAACAAATAATATTAAACTGATCTTGTAAAAGATCACCTCTATTACAATGTGATGAGAAGAGAACAGAAACAATTCTAATATGCATTAAGGCTGTCTGGGCATTTAGCACATGCTGAGGCTGCAGGATGAACTAATAACCAAACACCTGAAACAGAAAGAGGAGTAAGGACAAGCTTAACTCTGAAAACAACAGCATTTTAGCATTTAACATATTAACATATTTACCCCTGAGGGTGCAATCATGCTTAATGTTAAACATATATTAAGTACCTTGTGAAATTCCAGGGTATCATTACTTTCTAGAAAATGGTAAGCTTCATGGTTTCCAAAATACCTTAACAGTAGATTTATACATTTAAGTGTTGGACTAATCTTTTTTTATTAGAAGAGCTTGCTATTATGCATCAAATGTATTGAGCAATACATTTATTCTGTAAGCTTAAACCTATCGTNTGCAATGCATGCTTAATGCAATAATGCTTAATGTTAAACATATATTAAGTACCTTGTGAAATTCCAGGGTATCATTACTTTCTAGAAAATGGTAAGCTTCATGGTTTCCAAAATACCTTAACAGTAGATTTATACATTTAAGTGTTGGACTAATCTTTTTTTATTAGAAGAGCTTGCTATTATGCATCAAATGTATTGAGCAATACATTTATTCTGTAAGCTTAAACCTATCATGACACGTTTAGGTTATCTAACATTTAGTATATCTAACGCTTAGGTTAGATATTAGGAAGAAGTTCTTCCCCCAGAGGGTGGTGACGCACTGAACAGGTTATCCAAGGAGGCTGTGGATGCCCCATCCATCCCTTCAGGCATTCAAGGCCAGGCTGGATGTGGCTCTGGGCAGCCTGGGCTGCTGGTTGCTGACCCTGCACATAGCAGGGGGCTGAAACTAGGTGATCACTGTGGTCCTTTTCAGCCCAGACCATTCTATGATTCTACGTCTCAGATCCTGAAACATGATTCTGAACACTGAAATGATCAGAACTGGGCCTTGCAATCCTGCTTTTCCTCATTTTGAATCATACAACTGTTTGAGTTGGAAGGGACCTTCAAAGGCCATTTGGTCCAACTCCTCTGCAATGAGCAGGGACACCCACAGCTCCATCAGGTGCTCAGA
Source organism: Bambusicola thoracicus (assembly GCA_002909625.1). NCBI lineage: Eukaryota > Metazoa > Chordata > Aves > Galliformes > Phasianidae > Bambusicola > Bambusicola thoracicus. The sequence goes on along the minus strand of PPHD01021337.1, from coordinate 2,770 downwards.
GCCTGGTCCAGCATCAGAGCTGCAACTGTACTGATGTGAATGAAGAATTCTTGATTTAAAGCCTAGAGAGAACTGGACTTTAGCTGCAAGAAGTTCAAACTGACTATTCAAAGAGCTTTCTGCCATCATCCTTGAGAGCAGAACTAGCTGGGTAAGAATCCCCAGAAGGTGTGAGTAAATAAAATATTACAGCCTAAAATGCTCTCTCTCAGCATTCTCCCTCTTCAAAAGCAACAAGCCTCTTCTGTCACACTCCAAAAACCTACTTGCAAATGCAGTCTTAGATTTTTTAATTACATCGTGCTTTTTGGCTTTCACAACAAATGCAGAGGCTTTGTAAAAATACCCAATCGACAATAAGGACTGTGAACCACATCGTGCCATTTGACATGCTGAGCTGGCTGAGAAAAGGCTTCAAAGAGCAAGGAAATGTACTCTTCTGTCACAAAAAATGTGCTACAATTTACCCATAACTAAGAGCAGAGGTTTTCCATAGCATTCACTTATGCAAGACTTAATGCATTTTATTTTTTCTTTATATTTCAGCATCGCTTCAATCAAGTGATGCTCATTTGTTTGAGCTAAATATGACGATGTAGGTTTCTGAGACTTCCCTGGGTCTCTTGCAGGCTCCCTCCCTTAGAGCAGCAACTGTCAGCTGCTGGAGCCCAAAGCTGTGAACAGAGAGCAGGCCGAGGTCCTCTCTGTGTGGGGCACAGTCACTGGGGGTCTGCAGAGACTTAGAAAGCCTACAGTCTATGGGAGAAGAACAGGGAGTTCCTTCACACATGCTGCAAGACAGACAATAGTTCACAAGGCCCGATTAAAGATCTGCAGACTTCAGACTTTGTGTTAAGTTTTGGTGTGAAATTTAATTTCCACGGAAAGGAGAGACTGGCACGCTCGGTTAGAAAGAGGCAGAGCAAAGGGCAAGCATTGTGTAAGCCTGGGCAGCCATCGCTGCCAATGTATCTGCACTGGCCAAAGCCAAAATACGCCAGGCCTAGGTCTCTGCTGAGAAGAAACTGCTTATTACACAGAACTGTGCCAAACTCTGTGGTGTGTTTCTGACGTGGACAAAAGTCCACTGGGGATTAAGCTGAGACCACCAAGCTCTCTCTCTTCCTGACCCAAGATTGGCATGTAGGTCGTCAGAGGCTGCGACACGGGACAGTTGCTCTCTCTGGGCCTCTCCATCTTGAAGCTCTAGTTATGGGCTGTGCTTTAAGGCTGTGGAAGTACTGCTTTTGATGGAATTGGGAGCCACGTTTATTCTTTGTTCCTTGCAGTTTAAAACGAGACAATAAGATAAGTCCAACTGCTTTCATTCCTCCTACCAACTCCTTTACACTCTCTCCTGCTCCTATAGGAATCAGCCTTTGCAAACTGAAACTAAATACGACCAATTTCATTGCAAGTCTTTGCTCACATTACATTTCCTTCCCTGCAGCCTCTCAAAACACAAAACCCAGAAGAGGTACGAGATGCATTTCGGAGCAACAGAAATACAATTAAAACACACGGTGTGAAATAGGCAGTCCCTGTGCTCGCCTTGTATTTTACGTGCGTTGTCATCGATTGCTCTGCAAAGATTGTTGTTGATCAGGAAGCTCAAGTAACAGCGGAGGTGTCTGACAAATCACCCAAGAGGCATTTCCACTTTTCTCTGCCTCGTGAGGAATGCCAGCTTTTCTGAAAACATCTCCTCACTTAAGTGAATTGATGGGGGCTGACTGTGTAAGATTGATAGGGGAAAAAGCACACGTTACTGAGTTGTTTAATTTACTGCATTTTAAGATGCTGGGTTTAATCCTCAGGGTTTTTATTGCTCACAAGCTGCAGTGCTCCTAAATGGCAGCCCGGGCTATAGCTTCACATGAATTGCTCACTGAAATCAGCTATTCCACAGAGTATTATTATTATTAATTCAAACTGAAAGTTTTCAAGGGCTTTACCTGGAAAGACTTAACTTCAACATGAACTCCATACCCCTAAAAAAAATAATTCCTTACTATTTACTTCCAAGTATGGCCATTTACTACACAGTAACTACCAATTCCTGCACCTTTATTCCCATTCTACTTTTAGAAACCCCATTTGCCAGATTAAAATCATTCCAGTCCCAGCACAGCCCCCTAAGAACACAAGTAATGGAAGTAATGGAAGTTTAACGATGGCAGCCAGTAAACAACTCCCATGGAATCCCTGAATAGGATTTTTTATAAACTATCCTTCTAAGTTTCCCTGTTTTTCCAGCTTCCAAGTCTGATCTCTATGTTTTAAAACTACTTTTCCTTCTTGATGCTAACACTCCATCAAACAATTCGGCCGCACACTGAAACTCAGTGAAAGCAAACACTGTCAGCTGCACAGAGCGACTCCCCTAAAGATGGCAGTTTGTCATCTGAAGTCATTCTGTAAGAGTTCATCAACTTTGAGCTCATACACACCCTGCTTGATGAGGAATAAAACGTTCTGCCGTTTTATGATAGAAATAATATTGGTAACAAAAGAAATGCTAAAAAGTCAGGAAATGTAACGATCAAGCAGTCATTTAGAATAAAGAAAGAGGAAAGACTCTCTGTAAGAAGCACTCCTTGGGACCTTCTATTGGCTTTTCTTTCTGATGCCAATGAGTAATAAAGGCCATGACTGTTTGTGAACTGTACCTTCCCTACAACTCCCTCATTTCTTTCAGCATTATATTTATACCTGTGGCACCACTTCATGATGCTGCATATTTTTAAGACAGGAGATATCCCTTTCCCCA